>CAJQZJ010034102.1:1449136-1460302 GCA_907164525.1 Lophiomys imhausi | reverse complement strand
GAAGAAGAAGAAGAAGAAGAAGAAGAAGAAGAAGAAGAAGAAGAAGAAGAAGAAGGAAAGCACACAGGAGCACCCTACCACCACCATCACCAAAATAACAGGAACAACCAATGACTGGTCATTAATATCTCTGAACATCAATGGTCTCAATTTCACAAAAAGACACAGGCTAACAAAGTGGATGTGAAAACAGGATCCATCAATCTGCTGCTTACAAGAAACACACTTCAGCAATAAAAATAGACATTACTTCATAGTAAAGTGCTGCAAAATGTCTTCCAAGAAATAAGCAGGAGTAGTCATTCTAATATCTAATAAATAAGCTAAGAGAAAAAAAAAGACCACACGATCATCCCATTAGATGCCGAAAAAAAGTCATTGACACAACCCAACACCCCTTTAAGATAAAAGCCTTGGAGAGGTAAGGGATACAAGGCCCATACCAAAACATAATAAAGGCAATACAGAGCAAGCCAATAGCCAACATCAAATAGAGTGAAATTTACAGCAATTCTATGAATTTAAGGACAACACAAGCCTGCCCAGTCTCTCCATATCTATGCAACATAGTATCTGAAGCTCTACCTAGAGCAATAAGATAGCTAAATGAGACAACTAGGGGATATGAATAGGAAAGGAAGAATTCAAAGTATCTCTATTCGCAAATGATGTGATAGTATACATAAGTAGCCCTCAAAATTCTACCAGAGAGCTCCCACATCTGATAAGCACCTTCAGCAAAATGACTGGATATAAAATAAATGCAAAAACATCAGTAGTCATCCTTTATACAAATGATAAACAGACTAAAAAAGAAATTAGGGAAAGGACACCCTTCACAATTGTCACAAATAATATAAAATAACCTGGTGTAACTCTAACTAAGCAAGTGAAAGTCCTAAATGACAAGAACTCCAAGTCTCTGAAGAATGAAATTGAAGAAGATATCAGAACATGGGAATAACTCCTGTGTTCATGGATCAGAAGGATTCATATCATAAATGACACTCTACTATGCTTGCAGACCAGAGCATAGCTTAACTGTCCTTTGAGAGGCTGCACCCAGCAGCAGATTGAAACAGATGCTGAGACCTGTAGTCACACAATAGACAGTGATCTAGGAGTCTTGTAGAAGAGTTGGAGGAAGGATAGCGAGACCCAAAGGGGTCAAGAACTCCACAAGAAGATCAACAGAGTTAACTAACCTCAGCCCATGGGTGATCACAGAGACTGAATTACCCACAAAGAACATGCATGGAGTAGAACTAGACCCCTTACATTTATGGAGGTAATGGGCAGCTTGGTCTTCATGTGGGTATCCTAGCAATTAGAGCAAGTTCTGCCCAATTGCCCACAGTTGGATCACTTTCACCTAGCTGGGCTGCCTTGTCTGGTCTCAGTGAAAGAGGATACACTTAGTCTTGATGCAACAAGAAGTGCTGGGGTAATTTGGTATAAGGGAATTTCCTTCTCTGAGAAGAAGGGGATGGGGGAATGAGGGAAGACAGTGTGAGGGTGAGACTGGGAGAAGAGGGAGTGACCTTCAATTGAGATGTAAAATGAATAAACTAATAAATCAAAGAGAAAGACATATCTTTTAAAATAATATTATATTTTCAGTGGAAAATTCTTTTAGGAGAATGTCAACATCCTAATCTATCTCCTGTTGATGTAACTGAATGCCACAGACTAATTTATAATGAAATAAGGTTTACTTGTGATAAGGTTCTATAATTTTAAATTTGCTGACCTGTATATGGTAATAACATTCTTTCTTGAAGGGGCTCTGAAGAGTTGTGAGAAGGTACAGGGCACTGAATGATAAAAGAAATCATATATCCTTGTCCAGGGCTATTGTTTTCTTTTTCATAAAGTTCATAGTGTATTTATAGTTGTCCCACTCTCATGAACAGCAATTACCTCCCAATGGGTATGTCCAAATTCTGTTATCAAAAGAGGCTGTAGATTAACTTTGAATACAAGAATTCTGGAAAATTCACTCAAATCACAACACAAAGCATATTAAACAAAAGTGTGGCTCAACCTAATGAAATTTAAAAAATAATGCAAGAAAATCTAGAGATTTAAAAATAAATACTACATACAAGGGTATAAAACAATCCAATAGAAATATGTTTACCTTTGCACAAATCACTATTATTTTTATATGAACAGTGTAATGTCAGAAATCAGCTTGGAAAATAATGCTCCACAAAACCAATAATAACCATGATTTACAGAAAAAGAATCACCAATAGGATACATAAAAAGATAGGCAGAGTTGACAATAGGAAGCAGTAGTTAGGAATAATTAAACTATGTTCCCCAAAGCAAATATCAGGCATATGGAGGGTTTACTAATAGTGCTCTAAAGAAGCAGGGGAGCATAGGAAGATGAACTATAATGTTTAACTCTTTAAGGCCATGTGTAGTTTTTTGTTGTTTCCACTCTGCACCAGCCAAAATAGATGAATGATAAAGAATGACTGAGAAAGGGGTAATCAGCTCATACATGGTGCAAAGAGTGTAGTGAGATAGTGAGTAAAGCATATTGTGACTGGGCATTATATGGAAAGAGATGGGAAACACCTAAAAACCCTAGTCAAGCTGTTTTTATGGCACATATACTCATGAGAAAACTCTTTATCACACTAATATCAGAAATGAATTATTATTCTATTTATAAGAGCAGAATGATAATCACTTCTGTTCTAATTATTTGTAGGCCTAATCTAGTCTCACCCTTTGATATTTCATTACAGGGACCAAATTTCATCATAATTTTTCATGCTATACAAATCATATTAATTTATCATATGTGGAAGTAAGTAGACTAGAACCAAATCTTATCTAACTTGAGCATCCATCTTCTGATTTTAGTATCTATTGTCTACATGTGTCAGTGTTTCACCATTTTCTCTTGTTAAAAAGTTAGTTCTACCTGTGTTTCAGTTTAGCAGATGCTTGGAATCTGGTTATAAGAACATCACACACTCAAATAAAGGTAGCATCTTCATCAAATGGTGCTGGTCAAATTGGCTGGTTGCATATAGAAGAATACAAATATATCCATACAAATTATTCAGCACAAAACTCAACTCCAAATGGGTAAGCACCTCAACATAAGGCCAGATACATTAAATATGATGGAAGAGAAAGGAGAGAATGGTCTTGAGCTCATAGGTACAGGAAAGGACTATCTGAACATGACACCGATGGCACAGGCACTAAGACTAATAATTAATAAATGGGACCTAATGAAACAGAAACGCTTTTGTATGGCAAAGGAAACTGTCAGGATACCTGGCTATTAAGGTTGAAGTCTGATGTTAATGGAAAGCTCCTGAGCTTGGTACTAAATAGCAGACTCCTGTCTCAGCAGGGTTCCCTCCTCTCTGCCTAATCTGCTGAAACCCCACACCCTCTCTCTGAGGATTGTCACATAGCCCTCAGAGAAATTACAGGTCCAATCTCTTTTCCAGATGAGAACCCACTCAGTGAGCACCTGGGATTCCTGGGAATATCTGTCCATGCTAATGTGATATCTTAGTACCTTAGCTTTCAGCCAATGACCTATGCCCATGCTCTAACCATACCTGGAGTGTAACTTTTGACACAATTTCCTGCTAATATTCTTCCCCTGTCCCTACTACCTATAGGATAGTTAGGTACTATGCTCCACTTCTTTTTTTTTTTTTTTTTTTAGTGCGTTATCAGGCCGGAGCCAGGGACTGTCAATTTGTTTTGTTTTGTTTTGTTTTAAACTAGAGGGTATTTTATTCTTTTTTTTTCAATGCAAGAATTATCTATTTAAAATACATGTACAAAATTGACATATTTTAATCCCACAATGTCACAATGAATATAATGAAAGGCAAAAAAGTATTCTTTTGTTCCTATTCAGACAATTACCAAAGTTAGTATCATGTGTACCTATGTGATGTATGGGATGATATGTTCCACTTCTTAATAAGACCAAATAGTTGCATGCAAATCAAGCATCCCTGGCATTCCTAGCCCTGCCCATCAAATGCATTCACTCCCCAAACCCTTCCCACTGCCCAAGGTCTATAATGTCCCTGTTCACTAATAAGACAATTCCACCATCTACTTCATCAAACCTTAACTGAGACTCAATACTTATTTAGGAAGGACCTTCTCTTCCCCTAAGAAATCATCACTGGATCTACCTGCCTAGCCAGGCTCCTGTCACTGGCTGCCAGAGCTCACTTCAGGGCAACCAGGGTGGAAGCTCACACCTCCATCACTACTGCTGTAACCAGTGGCTTCTGTCACTGGGCTAATTACAGAGCACCTGCCATCAGAGCTCACTCCTCACAGCCACCAGGGTAACAACCACTGAAGCTCTCCAAGGCAGTGAGCTTCCACTGCTGGTGGGTGTGAACCCTTAGTATTTGTCTGCCAAGTGAACTGCCAGCAGCTAAGCTTCTGCTGACACCTTTCCCGGATTTGGAGCTCTAAGCTCCTTGCTGCCACTTGCCAGCACTCCTGCTAAAAGAGCTGACACTACACAAAGAGGGTCCTTCCCTCCTGCATGCTTATTATAAGGTTGTAACACTTTGTTGAGGAGAAAATCTATTCTCCTGCCTTTCCAGCCAGACCAGACATCCTGGGACAGAGATCGTGTCCTGTTTTCATCCTTTTCTTCCTGGAAACCAATAGAGCTCAGATCTTCCAGCCAAGAAGTGTGTACTTCGGGCTTGGTACCCAACAAGGCCTGAGTTTCCTGGGAGACTCAAAACCAAAATGACAGAAAACAATCACTCATACAAATTGGTAGCCTATAGAATGGGAAAAGATTTTTACCATTTGCATATCTCATAAAGGCCTAATATCTAAAATATAAGAAGAAATAAAAACAAAACAAAAAGGGACCAAGAACAAATATCCTAAATAAAACAATGTGGTAGGGATCTAAACCGATAGTTCTCAAAAGATGTAACAAAATGACCGAGAAACACTTAAGGAAATGTTCAACATATTTTGCCCTCAGAAAAATTCAAATAAAAATCCCTTTGAAATTTCATCTTATAGCAATCAGTATGGATAAGATCAATAGAGCAAATGACAGCTCATACTGGCAAAGATGTGGAGTAAGGGATGTGGATGCTGATGGGAATTCAAGTCTGTACAGCCACTATTGAGTAAATGTGGCAATTTCTCAGAAAGTTGGGAATAGACAGGTATACCTTGATGTCTTGTAATGTATTCTAGGGAATATGCCCAAAATACTCCATAACCTACTACAAAGTCACTTTCCCATCCATGTTTATAGCATCTCTATTCCTAATATCCACAAATCAGAATCAAGCTAGATGTCCATTAATTGAAGACTAGAAAAGGGAAATGTGGTTTCCTTACACAATGGAATAGTACTCAACTGTTGAGTGGATGGGTGGACAGGATTTAGAGAGAGGTGAGGAATAGAAATATCTGGTATATGCAAAAACATTTAATAAAAAGGGGGGAAGAACTTTGCAATTTGCAACAGGGTTTTATTTTTAGGTATATGCTTGGGTGTTGCACAGAAATGTTTCTCATACTTTTGAATCCATAAGAGATTTTATGATTTATTGTGATACTTGTCTGAACTCTAAAAATTATTCCTCAGCTACATGCCTTTGTTACTCTGTGGTGAATTATTCTACCTAATGACCTGTTTGTCCATGACCAACCATCTATCATACACTGATTTGGAACTAAATCAGCACAACAACAGGAAAAGGGAATTCCAAACAGATGGACAAAAATGTCCTGAATTTTTTAAAATAACATCTATATGCACTGTATTCTCATATACAGAAAAGCAGAAATGGTGTCTACTCTTTCTGAGATGTTCCAGAAATACAATTCAGGCTAGTCATTTCAGTTTGAACTCAGTATTCTAGTAGGAAAATCAGAATTAATTTTGAATTTATGTTTTGATCTTTGAGATAGTAGGTTTCTGAAGAAAGGCATGGTTATAAATTCCAGAATATTTATAACCAGTTGTGTAGTTTGGAGTAAACCAACTAACCTCTCTGCTTTTTCAACACAAGATGTGAATAACATGGAAATTCCAATATTCTCTTGACATGCTTCCTTTGGGAAATGAAAGAAACCATGAGTAAAACATTTAGCAAATTTATTATCACAAACAGGTACACAAATGTTAGCTGCTTTTTTAAATAATAAATACCTGTTCTCTTTCCTGGAAGAGAGTCTAAAAGTAGGCAAATGTTGTTAAACAATGCAGCAACAGTTCTAGACTTTTACTATGGTAGAGACTTGACAGCAGTGTTAGCTTCCAATTCCTAGACTAAGAATAAGCAGAGGGGAGTAAAAGTCCAACTCAGACACTCAGATTCTATTTGTTTACAGGGGAAATAATTGCTTGTCTTCTTTAATACCAACTACTGTTCTTTTTTTAAAGTTATGGATTAAATTTTTATGTTATTTATTACTTCAGGCTACATCTCCATCACAGTGTCCGCTTTCCACCCCTCCCAGTCCTACCCCCCCTCTTCCAGAGTGGAGTGTCCCTACATATCAGTCCCCCCAGTTCAGTAGTCATATGAAGAGCAATAGCCTCCTCATACACCAGGGGCCTACAAGGCAGCACCACTAGGGCAAAGTGTCTCATTGACAGATAACAAAGTCTATTTCCTGTTCCCTTTGGTGCATTGGTTGTAGTATACTTCTCTTGTACTATATGGCTAAAATCCAATAATAAGTGAATAGATGCCATGTGCATCCTTCTGAGTCTGGACTAGCTCACTCAGGATTAGCTTCTCTAGTTCCATCCATTTGGCTGAAAATTGCATGATTTTGTTGTTTCTGATGGCTGAGTAGTATTCCATTGTGTTGGCATACCACTTTTTTTTTATCCATTCCTTGGCTGAGGGACATGTTGGGTGTTTCCAGTTTCTAGCTATTACAAATAAGGCTGCTATGAAAATAAATGAGGAAACATCCTTGTGGTTTGGTGAGGAATCATTTGGATATATATCCATAAGTGGTTTGTCTGGGTCTTGAGGTAGAGCTATTCGAAGTTTTCTAAGATATCACCAGACTGATTTCCAAAGTGGTTATAAAAGCTTGCACTCCCACCAGCAATGGAGGAGGGTTCCCCTTTCTCCAAAACTTTGCCAGCATGTGCTGTCATTCTAACAGGTGTGAGATAGAATCTCAGATTCGTCTTGAGTTGCATTTCTCTGATGATTAAGGATGCTGAGTACTTCTTCAAGTGTCTCTCAGCCATTAGGGATTCCTCCTTTGTGAATTCTCTGTGTAGCTCTGTTCCCCATTTTTGATTGGGTTATTTGGTTTCTTAGTATTTAGTTTCTTGAGTTCTTTGTAAATTTTGGATATTAGCCCTCTGTCAGGTGTGGGGTTGGTAAAGATTTTTTCCCAAACTCTAGGTTGCAATTTTGTTAGAATGACAATGTCTTTTGCCTTACAGAAGCTTTTCAGTTTCATGTGGTCCCATTTATTGATTGTTAGTCTTACAGCCTGAGCTATTGGTGTTCTGTTCAGGAAGTTATCTTCTGTGCCAATGACTTCAAGGGTTTTCCCCACTTTCTCTTCTAATAGATTTAGTATGTCTGGCCTTGTATTAAGGTCTTTGATCCATTTGGACTTAAGTTTTGTGCAAGGTGGTAAGTATGGGTCTAATTTCATTCTTTTATATGTCAACATCCAGTTAGACCAGAACCGTTTGTTGAAGATGCTGTCCTTTTTACATTGTAAGGTTTTGGCTTCTTTGTCAAAAATTGAGTGACCATAGATGTGTGAGTTCATTTCTGTGTCTTCAATTCAATTCCATTGATCCACTGGTCTGTTTCTATACCAGAACCACATTGTTTTTATTACTATTGGTCTGTAGTATAGCTTGAAATCTGGGATGGTGATACCTCCAGATTTTTTTTTTTTAATTTTACAGGATTGATTTAGCTATTCTGGATTTTTTTTTGTTGTTATTTCATATGAAGTTGAGAATTGCTTTTTTCCAGGTCTATAAAGAATTGTGGTAGTATTTTAATTGGAATTGCATTGAATCTGTACATTGCTTTTGGCAGGATGGACATTTTTATTGTGTTGACCCTATCTATCCATGAGCATGAGAGATCTTTCCATCTTCTGATGTCGTCTTCAATTTCTTTCTTCAAGGACTTGAAGTTCTTGTCACAAAGGTCTTTCACTTGCTTGGTTAGAGTTACCCCCAGGTAATTTATATTGTTTGTGGCTATTGTTAAGGGTGTTATTTCCCTAATTTCTTTCTCAGTCCATTTATTTTTTTTTTGTATAAATAAGGGCTTCTGATTTTTTTTTGAATTAATGTTGTATCCAGCCACCTTGCTGAAGGTGTTTATTAGCTGTAAGAGTTCTCTGGTGGAATTTTTGGGGTCGCTTATGTATACTATCATATCATCTGCAAATAGGGATAATTTGACTTCTTCATTTCCAATTTGTATCCCCTTGATCTCCTTTAGATGTCTTATTGCTCTAGCAAGAACTTCAAGTACTATGTTGAAGAGATATGGTGAAAGTGGACATCCTTGCCTTATCCCTAAGTTTAAAGGAAATGCTTCAAGTTTCTCTCCATTCAATTTGATGCTGGTTACTGGCTTGCTGTTTATTGCCTTAATATTTCTAGGTATGCTCCTTGTATGCCCATTCGCTCTAGGACTTTTAGCATGAAGGTGTCCAACTACTGTTCTAATCCCTGAAGAAAATGATTAGTTGAATTAGGTGGGCATAGAATAAATATCAAATAGAGCTGGAAAAACATGCTGTGTCTGGATAGAAACAGCATGTTTCTAGATCTTGTTGATTCATTTTTCCCAGAAGTTTTTATTTAAAAGAACCATCCATAATGCATGGCTGTAGGAGTACATAGAAGGCAAATCATCTAAATGTGACCATTGTACATGTTGTACAGTGCCTTTTCAAAATCTTGGAAATTCCATGGTGAGATATTTACAAATTTTCTAGTAGAAACAAGAAAGGAAAAAAAAACTGCCCTCCAAAAACCAAAACAATAAATATAGGTATGAAAGCAAGCATGAAGGAATAAGAATGACTACTATATTTGATGCCATCTCCTCTATTTTTATAATAAGAATCAATCTTTTTTGACTTGGCCTGAAAATTACTGGTGAATGTCTAACATGAGGAGAGCATTAGGCTACATAGTATGGGTTTGGAGGACAGCTCAATTTCCAATATTCTTGTTCTGATGGAGCCAATAGCCAGTGAATTCAATAAGCATATCACTAAAGGAAGAAATACATTTTTCAATCCAGCAATAAAAGTGTTATATGGATAGTAAATATTAGGCACATGCTTTGAGGAACTAGTAAAGGTCTCTCAGTAGAGTTCACATTAACCTTAAACTACAAAGATTAAAAAAAAAAAAAACATTGGAGTCAGCCAGGAAAAAACAAACAAACAAGATCAAGACACCAAAAATCATGTGTACATGAAAAGGAAGGTAAAAAAGCTGAAAATTCTATGGGTACTGAACGAATGCCAACCAGTGTGACTAAAAAAACAAAATGTAAGTAACAAAAGTGGCACGACTTGGAAACAAGAGGCTAGTTGGTCATGTACTGAATGTGACATTAATTATACGGTTAATACAAACCTGTTATAGCTTTGATTCAGGAAAATCTGTAATCTGGAAAGATCATGCTGGCTGCTTGACGAAGAAAGGTTTTATATGAAAAGCAAAGGATGATCTCTAATGAGTGGACTTCTACTATTTCAGGAATGAAATAATTGTTGTGATGGGAGGCAGTTAATGATGTCAAGACTGATAGAAAGTTTGGAGAGATGTAGAATAAGGAAGAATGCACAGAAGTGTTAGAATCAACTGAGTGATGACAGGATGACGAGTTCAGAGGCCTTCTAGCTATCTCCATCTGTTGCAGAGAGGAGTTTCTTTGATAAAAGATAAGGACTATACAAATCTGTGGGTAGAAGGACAAATGATTATGGATTGTTGTTAAGGATTATGCTGATTTAGTAAATTAGTGGTCTAAGATTCCCCTTCAATAACCATGAATTGTCTAGCACTGAATAGTTATCTAGTTTTCCAGCACCAGGACAGAAAATTATGACCAATCAAAATGCAGGTTGTAGAACCTAGTCTCAAAGGATACATCTACAAACCACTTCTGCACCCAAGGTTTAGGAAGCATTGTAGGCTAGAGGGTAGAAAGACTATAAAAGCTAGAGGATCGGGAAGTTTCTATGAGATAGTGTTTTATGTGATTTTTCTTAGTAATGTCAGAACCTACAATCATGAAATCGCATCAATATGAGTGCCCAAACATGAGCTGAACAAGGATGACACCAATCAACATGCCAAAGTGGATGAGAAAAGCCCACGAGTCATCAAATCTACACAAAGAACTATAAGCTACTGAGGAAAACTGGAAGCAGGAGAGGTGGTCTTCCCCAGAGAAGAAATCACAGATTTGCTGTTCATTGCCAAGTGATCATCCCTGAAAACATAGATACAAGTAACATTATATGGACTGAACAGGATATATTTAGAAACATATATGTATATACTTATACATAGATGCATACAATAGCAATTAGTGAAAAAAGCCATTAATTTAAAGAAGAGTGTTGAGGGATATATGGAAAGGTCTGGAGGGAGAAAGGGGAAGAAAGAAATGCTTCAATTTTACTACAATCTCAAAACTAAAATTAAAAATAAGATTTAAAAATAAAAAGAAACAAATGACAGGGTTTACACTGTAGTTCAACTAAGAAAGTATTTCCATAGAATACACAAAGCCTGGGCTTCAATCTCAACACGTCATAAACTGGGCATGGTGATTCATGCCTGTTAGTTCAACACTCATGAACTAGAAGCAAGGGACTATTAAGTTCACTGACGTCCTTCGCCACAGAGTGTGTTTCATGCCAGCCTGTAATCACTGGGACACAGTCTCAAATAAATAAATAAATAGATAGATAGATAGATAGATAGATAGATAGATAGATAGATAGATAAATAAACAAATAAATAAATGAATGAATAAGAAATAAACACACACACACACTCACACACATACACACACACATTCAGTCTGAAGCCTCTGCCAGTCTAGAAGAAAATGTAGGAAAAAGAGATTTGCAAACAGTTTACAT
>CAJQZJ010034102.1:1426691-1442540 GCA_907164525.1 Lophiomys imhausi | reverse complement strand
ACACACACACACACACACACACACACACACACACACACACACACACACTATAATTATATATTTTAAACTCGCACTTTTAATCTTCTTGCTGTATCTCCTGAGTTCTGGTATTACAGCATGTTTCAATCTATAGAGTTGAGAAATATTTTCTTTACCAAGAACTGTGTTGTGTGCATCTGAAGATTTAAAAAAGACTCACCTTTGACCCTCACTTCCTTGCCAAGACTGAAATGATATGGTTGTCATTTTCTAGCATCTTCCTATTCACAAAATGGGTCATACACTTCATGATAGTATTGAGGATAGTAAGAGACTCAGTGAAACTTCATGTGATCATCTTTTCTTACATTGATTTTCAATATCAAAGTTCTTCAGGGATAAAATTTCTAAATACATTTTCTAGAATTAAGAAAATCAAAATTTAATCACTGAATTTGGTGTAAATTTTTAAATAATGGGTAGTTATTTAATTTTTTTACTAGTTACTCACAATTTACAGTGGCTATTTCTTGACTGAGTTGTTAACTATTACTGCTTTGTTTTATAAGAAGTTAAATACTGGTGGGAATGCAGGCTTGTGCAACCACTATGGAGGTCAGTCTGGCGATATCTTAAAAAACTTGGTATAGCTCTGCCTCAGGACCCAGCCATACCACTTCTGGGTATACATCCAAATGCCTCTTCACAGAATCATAAGGAAGTTTCCTCATCTATGTTTATAGCAGCCTTATTTGTAATAGCTAGAAACTGGAAACAACCCAGATGTCCCTCAACCGAAGAATGGGTCAAAAAACTGTGGTACATCTATACAATGGAATATTATTCAGCTATCAGGAACAATGAAATTATGCAATTTGTAGCCAAATGGATGGAACTAGAAAAGCTCATCCTGAGTGAACTAACCCAGACTCAGAAGGACACATATGGCATCTATTCACTTATAGTAGGATTTTAGCTATATAGTAGAAGGTATCAATACTACAACTAACACACCAACGGGAACTTGGAAATAGACTTCTTATTTTTAATTTTTATTCTTTATCTATTTTTTATATATTAGCTATATTTTTTCTATTTTTTAGTCTTTTTATCTATTGTATGCTTATTGGTTTGTTTGTTTGTTTAGTAGTTCTCTCTCCCAGGCAACGAGACACTTTTCACTGATGGTACTGCTTCGTAGATCCCCAATGAATGAAGAGGCTCTTGGCCCTCATACGACCTCTCAACTGACATGAGGGACTGTTATATAAGGACACCCCACCCCAGAGAAATGGGATGGAAGGGTTAGGAGGTAAAGAAAAAAATGAAATGTGATGTTTCGGCCTTTTACTACTAATTGTCATAAACTGTTTAGGGTAATTAAGAAATGCAAATTAATGGTTATGCAAGCTGGTCATTCAGTTGGGTACTATGACAGCCTATTATAGTTACTTTCTAAGCTAATCAGAAATAAACCGGCAAGAGACAAGCAACATCTGCTTACCCTAATATAAGAGATAGATAGGGCCTCTTCAAAAACCTCAAGAGATCTGCAGAATATGGCATTCAAAGATGTTTTCGTAACTTCAGATTTTTTTATATCAAGACATATCAACTCCTGACAGCACCCCCTATTCTCCTCCAAGTAGAAGATGAGCATCGAAGAATCTCCAGTGGGAGATGATTGAATTAGTCGCAAGCCTATCTCTTGGTAGGAAAAGCCCCTTGCTCCAACGGTAGACAGAATGCTGTCCAAAAAGGACAAAACCTGGAAGCAGGTAAGTCGATAGCCTAGCTCTGCCAAGACAGGGTAGGTAAGTCCTTCATAACCCCTGCTCTACAATCAATGTCTGTCAGAGAAACGGTGCCAAATGACTGAAGATTGATGCTGTAATGTATGGAGAGAAAATGGGAACTGTCCAGGCAGCCACAGGTTTGTCATTTCTTAGTTTGGGAAGCTGCAGGCCCTGTACTTCCTATAAAATCAGATATATTTATCCCTCTCAGGTCTCTGAGGTGGTTGAAGAACAGATAGCTAGAGTCTCTTAATTTTGAGTTGTTTAGGAGTCAAGAGAGTGTTATAGATCTAAGAAGATACTTTTAAAATTGTGTTGCAAGTTAGTATGAATGTTGAGTCAGATATAGACCTTTAAACTCATGGAGATGTTTAGATAGTAGAATGTTAAACTCAAGTACCAAATACATATGGACTGGTTATTGGGAATGTACGTTAAGCCATATAACCCTCATAACTGTGGCCTAATTACCTTTGTTGTACTGTATTGTATTTGTTATTATAAGAGAAAGAGCCATTTGTTGGACTGAAAGGGGAAACTGTAGGGGGAAATAAGATATACCTTAAACTTAAAAGAAAAAAAAAAAGGGAAGAGGATGGGGGTTTGAGGGTGGGAGGGTGGGACTGGAGGGGGAATAGGGAGGGGACTGCGATTGAGATGTAACTTGAAGAAATAAAAAATAAAGGAAAAAAAAAGAAGTTAAATAAACCCAGAACTTTATATAGCTTTTTAAATGGACTTTTTTGTAACATGGTACGATAAAATAAAAAGTAAAACAACCAAAATTTAAGTGAATGTTCATGTCTAATATTCTGGAGGGTTTGGGGCGTATTTCCAGTGTGCTAATCAGGACTCCCTTAGCATTCACAAGTAACTCAAGACTTTGATACTGCTTATAGCCTGAGCTACACATCAGAGCTACATTTGAATGAAATGAAAAGAAAGGAGATAGGAAATCAAGAACAACTGCAATTAGTCATTAGAGTCAGTTTGAACAATGTGTGACAAATAGAAATTTTAAATTTTCTTGAGGTTTCCTTCCTAAAACTAACTTCCCCTAAATCTCTTATGTGCCCCCTTTGCATGCTTTCACATCTAGGACCTACAGTTAGAGCAGCACATGTGGAAGCAGAAATGAGATCAGAGCTTTGGAATTCTCACTAAATTGCTTTCCACTGTATGAGAGAACAGACTGCAGTGGGATAAGAGCATTGTAAATAACTTTAAGTGTGCAATAGCACATGACATCGATTTGAATGACCTGGTAACTTGGAATCAGCCCAAGCACTCATTTCCTAAGCAGGATTTATGTCCTGTGTTGTCAAAAAGCATCCCATATACACATTTAGATGTAACTCTTCTCAATTAGAAACGTCCATTGTATTAGTCTGCTATAAAAAGCAACCCCTCCCTTTTCTTCTGTAAAGTTAGTAATTCCCAGTGGTATTAGGAAATGATTCATCTTTTCCATTTAGTTAAATATTCAACTGAATCATTTTGAAGGTATATTCTCAGATTTACTTGAAAAGTATCTGAGAACTACAGTACATATTTATGATGAAAAATATAGGAATTAAACACAAACAAACCTTCCACTTTTAATTTCTGGAGGTAATATTTCATATGTATCTAAAATAATTCCTGGAATTTAAGAGAAACTGTCAAAGTAACTAAAATCATTTAAGTGTTTTCTCCTCCCTTTCTTTCTGGGTTAAGTGGCAAGGCTCAGATCCACATTTAAAAAGCATAAAACAAAGAAACAAACAAAAAATCCCCACATATTAATGTCATAGCTTCATATTATCTAGATAAATGTCAAGGATCATACCAATGTTAGTGATGAGCCTTCCTTCCTGTAAGAACTTCAGCGCTTATGGCTTCATTCCACCTGACATTATGCTTTGGGACTATAATAGGTTTGCCAGGCACAACAGCTTACACAATTTGACCTTGCTGAATTTTTCTTTTCATTTTTGTACAATATGTCTCATGAACATGAGCAGTAAACTCAGCTTTAATTTAGGCCATGCAGATGCCAGCCAAGGACTAATATAAGCTTTTTATTTGCTGTATGTACCTCTTAATGAAATTTTCAACTAATGATAACTTTTAAATCTATACAAGTTTTATTGGACTAAGAAGGAAACAGAGATTTATGGATTCTTTTTTCTTTCATTTCTTATATACTTTTTTATTGAAAAAAAATTATTTTGTGAATTTCACACCATGTACTCTGTTCCCTCCCATCTCCCACCTACACCCAGTCCCACCCTCCACCCTTGCAATCTGTCCTACCATAAAAAATAACAGCTCATTGTGGAAGCTTCAGTGTATCTCAGTATATCCCACAATAATCCCCTTTGTCCACACATTCTGCTTTCAAATGTTCATTATAACGACTCCTTGTTCTGGTACGAGGCCCCTGGTTTCTCCTACTCCATCAGTACTGGAACCTCACTGGAACTTCTCTCAGATATGCAGTAACTGTCCTGTGTCATAGAGATCCTCCATTCCTGGGTGGTGGAATTGATCTCTTCTTGCACTCCAGCAGTTCATCCATGGGGTAGATGTTGGGGTGTGCCAACTCAAACCCCTGTTTCTGGACCTGCAATCCCCACTTGCATAGCCAGTTCTACTATGGAAAAGTGCAGGCCCTGCTCTCCTGAGTGCTGCAGCATGTAAGGGCCAGGGACAGGTATCCTGCTCTTGTGACCCCTTCTGGGCCAGATCTCCTGTGGGCCAATGATGATGAGGGCAAAACAGAGAGGAGGGCATCTCTCCCTAGCCTACACCACCACATAGCAGACAGAAGGGGCTGGCTCTCCCACACTCACTCCCTCAGGGCTGGCTCACTACAACCTCCACATCCAGGGCCATGCAGGGTTCTTCTAGTTTCTGGTTTATTTCTTGTTCTGGGAACTCATCTGGTGCTTGCCTGATACTGCTCTGGTAGTCATCTCAGGCTTTCCCATGGTGCCAAAGTGGTGTTGGTATCCAGCTTGCTTTTTTTTTTTTCCAGGAATGTTAAGCTACTATTCATTCACATATTCACAGGTCAGAACACTAAATGTAGATATAGCCTTTCTCCTCTCTTCCACCTACTGATGCACATGCAACATAGCAGTCACATGTGCAATGTCTCTAGAGGCAGCGAATTCTGGATTCTTAACAGTGGGTTTTGTTATTAGTCATAGTCTCCTGACTTTTCTCTGAAAACTATCTCACAAGCTAGATTTCTCTGCCTTTCTCCATCTTATTTTGGTAATTTTGATCAAATAAATTTATGTCTTTCTTCAATTTTGATTCCTTTCCAGGGATTAGATACATTCTATAATCAGGATAGCAAAAGGAGATATGTAGTAGTGTAGTCAAATGATGAAAGACATGGAAACTCAAGTCAGGCAAAGAGATGACTCTGTCTTCACAAAAGTGTTTCATTGTCTCAGTAATCTTCCAATTGCAGGACCCTAAGTAGTCCTCTCTCCAACATGCCTTACTAAATAACTGTTAACTTATGCTAGAGACTAAATAAAATGAAGAAATTTCTAGGGAAAGAAAGGCAAAAAGTCACATATGCCATAGTCATACAGGGGAGTGAGAATCCTACTGACTAGCAGAATGGAAGTGAGGGCAACTCAAAGATGTGAGATGTTACCCAAACTCTAGACTCCCCAGATGCTTATTGTATAGAGGTGTTTCAGACTGATGAGCACTTGTCTAAGAGTAAGATGCTTAAATATGAACTACACTACTCTCTTGGTTCATTAGTAAGAAGAAATCATTTTGAATTGAGTATACAATAACTTGTAATAAACTGAAAGTCAGCAGAAAATTGTAACTGTAACATGAAAACCATCAACTACATATGATGTTCCAATTAAAGTTTAAATATAGATAAAAAGAATATCAGTAGGAGTTTTCTTATAGAACTTGATTCTGTATTAGAAATGGGCCTGGGATCCCAAGATAATTACCAGATAATCCAAAGAATCTAAACAAGGAGCAAGTTTCAATTCTGCAGAAGGGTAAATAGCTGGCAAACACACTAGGGGTCCACTGGGATTTAATTCTTAACAAAAGGGGGTCCTGTGGCTCACTCAGAGTCCTTAGAGATCAGCTTCACTTTCAAAACCTTACAGTTGGTAGGCAAAGTGCAACTGTTCAGAAAAGAATGATACGTTGAGCAGATGTTTTTGTTTTAAGAAATACTGACCTTGGAGGAATTTGAATTTCTGCCAAGCAACTTTATTATTTTTTAAAAAATAGGTTTTGCCTTAGCTAACTCTTTGATAGAAAAAGACAGTATATTTTTATTTATATTTTCCACATCCTGGAAAGAGTGAGTTACAGAAATTATGTCAGCATTAACTGGTGTCAAGATCACAAAAATGTAACCAAATTGTACATAGAATGTGTCATATCCTTCTACCCCCAAATGGGGCATTCCATATGATTTGGATTGTAATAAGAAAGGGCTGGAAGCTACTTCACTGCACAGCAAGGGCTCAGGGTAAAATATTCATGGAATGAGCTGCTGTGTTTCAAGACAAAGTTCAGAAGAAATGGACATAAAGCCATGACAGAACACTAAGGAATAGTAGGAATGGAAAGGTAGAACCAAAGTCTTATGATAAGCCAATACATTCAGAGCTGACAGGATTGTTTGATAGAAAGAAAGCATTGAGACATCACTATGGTTATTTGAGGGTTAGTTTCATAGTGGTGATTTCTGAAACACTAACCTGCTTGCAAAGGAGGAAGAGCACCCAAAAATTCACAGAATATCTTGACTTGGGATTGCATAGTCGCTCCTCTGGAAGGTAGTTTTAATTAATAACTTATATTTCATGCTTCTGAAAAGGTACAACTAGAAGAAAGAGGGAAACAACACTGGAAGACATTGTGCTGAGCTTCACAAACCCCCTATTCTCTCCTCTCGTACTTCACAAACCCCCTATTCTCTCCTCTCGTATTTAATCTACATATAAAAGCTGTGAGACAGGAAAAAGAAGACCACTCTTCTTTCTCAGATAAGGAGGGGTGGAGACAGCACAAACCCCAGAGTTTTATTTAGAAATCATGCTAAGGCAAAGCATGTCAGCCCTGCGATAGACTTAGAGAAACACAAGTATCACAGGAAGCCAAAGCTGCTGTCAACCACCTCCTCCCCCTCAGCCTTGGATATATTTAAACCAAGTAACAATGAAACAAACTGGCAGCTGGCACTTTTGCAGTGCCAACTCAAACCCCTTCCTTCACAAGAAAACTTTTTTGTAGACAGAGTTTGCATTTTTCTTTTAAAAATTTTGATTTGTTGTTCATTTTAAAGTTGCATTTCTATGTAAAATATTGGAATGGAATGAACGAAAGTGCTAACAAAACATGACTTGGACAATTTGTAGGTTTTAAAAATTTCAAACTTTTGCTTACCAGGCATCTACCTGAAATACATGGTATGATCAAAACCTTCAATTCACAGACATTTGGACCACAGTTCCTCACGTAGTCAAGATTGAATTTTCAAGCAGGCAGTGAGGGCAGAGGAAGTACCCTATTGAAACTGTTGGCCTTCTTGTATATCACAGTCACTAAGTACACATTAGTCCTCCATACAGTCTAGTGGGTACATCTATTCATATTTCATAAGTTAGAAAGTCAAGGCTCAAAAAAGTAATTTGCTTATGGAAAGGTGTCTCCCAACTGACTGATTCCAGCCATACATCATTTTGCCTCTGGTGCTGTAGTTCTTCTGAGCCTCTGAAAACAGATGATGTTCTTCCCCCTGAGAATTCATTCTGTATGTTTGTTTGGGTTGGATTTTATTTAGCCTTAGGAAAAGGAAGCCTGAACTGATTGCTATTTAGAACAGACACATCCCTTTAATTCACTGAAAGCCAATATGGAAAAGAACATGCCACGTGATGCCAGATGCTTGAGTTCATATTATCACATATGTGCCTGCTATGGTAGCTGCACAGTCCCTGAGACTTCTGAAACTATTTTCCTGTCTTCATCTGTTATATGAGAATTATGCCTGAATGTAGGTAGTATACGGTAATGCACATAAATAAAGTAGTGAGAAAATTGGTTGTTATGCATTTTACCATCTCAAAAAGAATGCTGCCAAAATTTTGGCAGCCCTAAATATTGTCATGGTGTAAATTCTGTAAAGAATTTCATTACCTTGCTTTCTCGCTTTCAAAAAAAAAAAAAAATCCTGGAAAGGAGGAAGAACTAGACTCCAGAGAAGAAGCTGCAGGGAATCATACTTTCACTAATATATGAGGGGAACTGAACCCGCTGGTATGGCCAACATGTGCCAATGTGTCTCAGCTTGCTCCTTCAGTAACAGGTGTTTGCAGACTGGGAAGAGTGAGCCTCTCCCTCCCAGTTTGCCTGTCTTTCACTTGTCAAGGGTTTTGACAGGCATTTTGCAATTCTCTGTCACACATTTCTAAGCATGGCTGTACAGAACGCTAACTTAAAGCAACCCAAGTCAAAGAACTCTGAGAATTCCATCTCTAGATGTTCTTTTGATGGCATGCCTGGGGTGTTGGGAGACCTTCCCCCCAACAACATGTCCCTGTTACTCACCCTTCTGGTTGGTGGAGATTGAGTTCAAAAGTTTGTCCACTGAGAACTGGGTTTTGATGTTAACTCAATGTCATCTTTGATTTTTGTCCCCATGTAAGGGGTAAATTATTCCTTTCTTTGTTCCTAGGAATCATATTTATAAACAATCCTTCTCTGAATCACTGTTCTATTGAAGAGACTGTGTCTCTAACTTTAACCTCTTGGAAGAGTCACCAAATGATATTCTAACACATTAGAGTACCTTTTATTAAGTGATAAATTTAAACATATAAAACATTCTATAAATTAGCTTATTGTTTGCCAATTTCACCTATAGGTATAATATATTCTTGTCACCACTCATTGCTCCTTCCTTACTTAGTCTCTCTTCTTCAGACATCCAGTCCTTTCATCCAGTCTTCATCCTATTTTCATGACTGTTGTTTCGCTCTTATTTTATCTCTATGACCATGGCTTTTAACCAGGGCCATAGTTTGGGCACAAGTATGGAGCTTTCCACTGGAGCATGAGTAACTCACCAGTGGCTACAACACTTCGGACAATGACTTTCTTTTCCTTAACAGTCCTCAACTGCCAGTAGCTTCATTGGTGACTGAATGTCAATAGGTTCATTTTTGTGTAGGTCCTATACAGGGAACTGTAGTTGCTATGAGTGTCATGACCATGGTGTTCCCCTAAATCAGTATTTCCCAGCCCTCCTTCCCAAGCATTGGCTCTCACATTTATTCTTTTGCTTCTTTTCCAATGATTTGTAAACCTTAGGGGAGGTGAGTGACACAAGTGAACTGTTTAAGACTGAACACTCAACAGTCATGAATCTCTGCATCAATTGCCACTCACTGCAAAGAGAAACCAAGAACAGCACAACAGCCACAACAAACGTTTATGAGTTTGTTTATGCAAATAGCAAATGACAAATCAAGGAAAAAGTCACTCATGGCTTGGGCCCCACTAAAGAGTCCAAGTATGTGTACTGAGGTAGTGGTGGACTTCATGAGTTGCTCAGGAAAGCAAAACAAACTAAATGCTTGATTAACATGGAAAATTCCAGTTAGAGATTACTTGGTACTTGCTAACTGAAAATATTTCCTTTCCTAGGATATGAACATTAGCACTGATTTAGGTTTCAGTTTATGTGTGAGCCAAAAATATTGAAGTTGTCTCAGCCAAATGGCCTCCTAAGAAAGCATTTAGCACTGGAATTTAACAGTTCCTCATAAATAAATAATGAGATAAATAGTAATATAAAGTATTTTTATACCTGAAAATGGTTGTTTCCTTGAAGCAAATGATATTAGATTTCTCCCAGTTTTTGGAAGCATCCTGGTAAGTCGTATCTATCATAGTGATAAAGTCAGTTGTGCTTCACATACAGTCACACAATTGTAACAATAAATTTTTATTTATCACACATATATTTATATATTTGTATATTTATTTATTTTATTTATATATGCTAACACTAAACCTACCACACGCATTATTGTTAAAATGCATATGGGTGTATTATCAAATATCTCTAGGCACAAAAAATAATGTACATTTTCTGTGGTCTTCTGTGCTTACTCACTGACAGCATATTTTCCTTCATTGAGGCTTACTGTTATTATAGACAATTGCCTGCAGCAATAATAATAATAATAATAATAATAATAATAATAATAATAATAATAAATTTCTATCACTAAGCTAAGCTAGTGTATGTAATACAGTGTGAAATTGATGAAAGGGTTCTTGGGAAATAGAAGGGGCACCCTACACACATGCACACATAGATGTGCAAGTACACACACACACTCTCACCTTCACCAGTAATTTCAGCTTCTCATATTATTGAATGCTTGGGTAGTTCTGCAGGCCAGGAGCAAATAGCCAAGTTTGATTCTCAGACCTTGATCAGATATTAAAAGGGTCCCACCCCCCAAGAAAAAAACCCTTTCCCTAAAGAATTGTTTGGTTGACCAAATGGATTACTGAGTTCCTGTGAAACACTGGTACTTGTAGCTGCAGGATGACCAGGGTAGGTAATGGGTCAACAATTTGGGTTTTATGGCAGTTTTCAATGATTACTGAAGAGTAGAGTGTTACTTGAGAGATTTTTGTCTCTTGGTTTCTTTTTGCCCCACCTGTCTCTGTAACCAAGGAGTAGATCTCATTTTTAAAACAAAGGTTATGGGGAGAGAGAATCTTAGTGTTGAAAAGGAAATTACACAATTACATCATCTGATCACCCAGCTTCTATAGGACAAATTTTATGTACTAAAATATTTGAGATGTTCCCAAGAGCATATTAAAGATGGATGGTCTGTGCTTTCAGTCAGATGATCCTTTTAACATATTATAATGAGTATGCAATTCAAAGGTAGGTCAGATTCAGGTACAGGTGAAGGCTACCTGAAATACGGATATATGGGTTTCACTCTCATGGCTTCTGGTTTAGTACTAACTGTGACAAGTCTAAGAAGGTGCATTTCCTATGAGTTCTGATGAGACAGTGCTAACACTGCCACATTAAAGTTTGAAAAGCACTGACATGCACTAAAGTTACCAACAGGAACAGACCATTTCTCTTTGTTCTCAGTCATTTGTTCAGTCCTCTCTTCGATCCCTTTTCAAATATTTACTGAATATAACTACATTCCATACACGCTGAGCCCTCTTAAGGATTTCACAATAAATAGGGAGGAGCAGATGCATAATCAAGCAGTTACCAGTCAATCATTTTGATTCAATGACAAAAGTCAATACAAAATTAATGGATGGGTATGGGTATTCCTAAAGGTAAGTGAGAAGACTCTTTAGAGAAGGCTTCAAAACAGAGGTGATAATTAGCTGTGGTGTTGAAGAACAAGAGAGATTGAAGTGGGATGTTCTATTCTAAAGGAATAACCCATGCAAAAGCATTCATAAGTCTCCTTTGCTAAGAAAGAGTAGCAAGGAAGATAAGGTGTGTGAAAGAGAAGGCAGAAAACAGAAGCAGTTGAAGACAAAAATATACAGTCGATAAATGAAAGGCATTCCATACTCTACCAGTTTCTGTCAGATACTGGTCTTTTCTTATTTTTTGATAATTTTATACATGTATACAATGAAATATGATATCTATGTCTCATTTTGCCTTTTGAACTCTCATGTCTGTCCAACACATCCCCTCCCAACTTCATAGATGGTTCTTCTTTGATAATTCACTAAAAACAGTTAAAATTGCCCTTATGTATATGGGTAGGGCCATCCACTGGAACATAAAAAGCTCACCAGTAGTCACAGACTCAATAAGAAATAATTACCCCTCTTCCAGCAATTATCCACTGCCAATAGCTCCTCAGTGAGGGGGTCTAATTGGCTCTGTTGTTCTGAGCCTGTGGCAGCTTAGTGTAACATGGTGTGAGGATGCAGCTGTAGTTGAGGACTATTTTTCTCATAGCCAAGGAACAACATGATAGAAAAACATCATATTGTTTCTTTTTGAGGCAACACACTGCAATGACAACAGTAAGCCCAGTAATGACCAATCTTGTAACACACAAATCTTTACTGGACATTAGAGATCCAAACTATAGTAGATGCTAAGAAAACCACTATATAAACACTCTAAATTAGTGCCTTAGGCAAATCAACATGGGAGTATCACTGGAGAACTTCCTTGAGCAGAGAGTTAAATACTCCAGAACTCAATGATCTCATCTGTAAACAGGATAGCTAAGAGGATTAAATGAATCAGCTCAGAAAGTATTAGTATAACTTTGCAAAACACTTGATAACATTTTAAATTTATATTTCATAGTGTAAAGACTGATAGAGAATGCAGAAAAAGAAACAGTTATCTAAGGGCCAGGTGTGGTGTACACACTTGTAGTCAAAATACAGGTAATAATGAATTCTAGGCTAGTCTGGGTTACATAGTGAGAGACATATCTCAAAACAACAATATACAATAAGTAAATAAATAAATGTCACCCAAGAAAAACAGGAGAAAATAGATTGAAGACACTGTCCACGCCTGTTGTCACTACATCTTGATGCTTAGAATGGATAGTGGAATTTGCCATCTATTACTGGTAGGTAGGAGGTGTAAGGCCTAACTCCAGGAGGGGCTATTGACCTATCTTTCTGCTGACCCTCAATGACAAACAGACACTGAATCGATGCAAAAGGCAAGAGGAATTTATTGTTCCAACATGTGGCCAATGCGTGTGGGATGGCCTATACTGGAAGGAGAGGGGGAGAGGCTACCATGAAGTTTGCAAAGCCTTGGGTTATATACATTTTGGGGTAGGTGTCAATAATAGTTTAGGCCTTGGTAAGTTCCTGGAGGAGGGGCCCTGGGTGTTTTCTTATGTCTTGGGCTGGGCAGTCATTTCCTCAAGGAGACCCTGGGGCTGGGTGGTTGGGTTAGTCATTTCCTAACAACAGCAGTGGAGAGGGGGTGATGGTGAAGATCCGGGCAGGTCAAGGCATTGGAATTTTACAAACTTTTGCTTAGCTCAGGATGGGGGCTTGAGTCTAAAGACTATCTTTTCAGAGGGTAGCTCCCGAGACACTGTTTAATAGGCCTCCCAAAATATAGCTTAAAGAACAATAAGTAGGTCTGCTCAATGCCCCCAAAAGCAAGAAAAGTAATGGTGGTTAGACTGGTTGATGACTCCAAAAGTAGGATGTGAAGAACAGGTCAAGAGTTGTTGAAGACACCTAAATCAGATAAGACAGTTTGAGGGATGGAACCACCAGTGATACTTGTACAAAATTACTCTTTCAGGCAGTCAGCTTTTCAACTGAAGGAGTACTTTAACTTCTACAATATCTGCACCTAGTACTACATCTACTTATGACAGACTAAATTTTGGGTAAAATGGCTTTCAAGAACATTTCTCTACCCTGAAAATGTCTACTCTGACATAGGCTTGTGGGTAGAGAGAAATATAACCTCCATACTTGCTACAATTGGTATCATTGCTTATCAACGTGGTTCACTCTATTTCAAAATGGCATATTCTTACTTCTATGCTTATTCTAATTATATTTCTGACTGATCTATTGCTGGGTCAATTATATTCTCTTTGGTAAGACAAGAACTTGAACTACTGATCAAGATGAGAGAAAATTAGAGACCTCTAAAAATATGACTTATGATACACAAATCATTTTTGATTTCATGTATTCATTCTGTTGCAATACAACAAACTATCACATAGAAAACCCAAAATATTGGTGTTGGAGAGATGGCTCACCCATTAAAAACACTGGGTGTTCTTCCAAGATCCCTATCATCTACCTGGTGACTCACAATCATCTGAAACTCCAGTCCCTGGAGATCTTATTCCCTTATTTGGTCTCTGTAGACAATAGACATGCATGGTGCACAGATGCATACACAAACAAAACACCCATAAACACTTAAAAAGCAATTTATTGTCTCAGTTTTACAGCAAGGCTCTGCTGAGTCTCACCAGACTTAGACTAGGATTTTGCCTGGCCTGTGGCTCTTGGTTCTCACAAGGTCCTGTTCCAAGTTGATCATTGGTAACAGAAATTGAGCTTGTATAGTTGAAGTGTTGAAGTTATTACTACACTTCTAGGTTTTAGTTTAGAGATTATTCTTATCCACTTTACATTGACTTACATTCCATAATAGAGTCTTCACAGAGGGTTCATGAGCATGTTTACTTTACCAAATACACCAAAGAACTTGCAAAACATTGACTAACCCACATTCTTTTAATCCCTGACTCCCTTGTCAATAACACACAAACTAAGATTTAATGATCTTTTATAATTGGATCATCTGGGCAATCTTATTCTTAGGTTAACTGACCATATATTTATCATGATTGCAAAAAATTCCTTCCTGTAGTACATATTGTTATGTGTTGAATTCACTGTGAGAATGTGTGTATGCCAGGAAAGTAGGAGCCTGTGACTATGAAATCCTGAGCCAATACAAGTATTGTCACAGGACTGACCAGTCATTTTTAGTGATGCTACTGCATTTTACATGTCCCTTTGGCTCTTTCTCTATACTCTATTTACCTCTGAATGAAGAACTGTTGAATAATGCTGAGAGAAATGTCTTTTAGAAGAGTGATATATTTATGCCTGACACTCATAATAACTCAGAATATGTAAAGATGGGTCACAGCTCTGACTCTGTGACCTAGTCACTTATAGAATCATTGGTTCAAGACAAGGATTTATCTGTCACTTTAAAAGAAAATACTAGCTTTTCAATTCAAAATTGTTTACATTCATTCCATCAATTTGAGAAGTGGTGGCTTGATTAATGCAGTGGTACCAACAGATCAGTTGGAACCAAGCCTAGTTTGAGAGATACTTGTGCATAGAATTGCCCTGAAAATACATTTAAGAGTAGCATATTTTATGTTGTCAAATCAACTGGCAATGTTCCTGAGGATCCGACTTCAGATATAAGTGATCATTAAAAAAAACAGGTAATAAATAGGAGCAGGCAACAAAAGCTACATGGAGGTGTGAGATGAATGATAAACTTGGTTGAGATGCTCAGCTTCCATCCAAGATTACCAGAAATAGCTGTCTTTAGAACGAGGCCCATTCAGGTGACTTGAATGGCGCTGCCATCAACATCTGTCTTAGCAACCAGTTGAGAAGAGAAATAAACTTCTAACTCAGCATCTCTACATTACCAGGATTCTTTGAGAGTTTCTCTGCACTTGGTTCCTTTAACAGGCTTATACACATTGCTGGTTGATCATAAGACTCCAAACAACACAATGTATAATAGAAACAAAGGATGATACTGTCCCAGAATGTCAACATTCATAGCCAGGGTATAAAGATGTCATTAACAGAACTCTTGGAAAAAAAAAAAAAAAAGACAAAAAGCAAAAAACCCAGGGACAAGGCCTCAAGTTTGAAATCTACATGATTGTCAGGCAGAGACAGATCCCTAGAACAAGCTCTCCAGCTAATCTAGCCTACTTGCTTAGCTCTGGGCCAGTGAGAGGCCCTTTGTCAAGAGAAAGTGGGGGTGACAATGCCTGAAGACACCTGACCAAGGTTATTCTCTTGCATGTACACACTTGTGTATCCCTCCAATCCATCAACTATTCCATGTTAACATGTGTGTGTTTATATTTTGGTCATTAAGTTCCAGGGGGAAAAAACAAGTATATTTCAAATTGCTGATTTTTCATTTCATTTTCCCTTATTAATGTGATTGTAAGTTTTTCTAGACTCTCATTTCTTTGTTGAAAGGGGATTCAAAAGCCCACCAATCAAAATTATGTTGGAGTTCTTAAACTACTAAATACTGATGGATTCATTCTGGAGCCTGTTTTGCTTAAGCAGTATTACCCAAAGGTAGGGTGAGATGGAGAAGAGGGAAACCTAAAACAGAAAGGATGGGTGACTGGAAAAGAGGTAAAGGTGGAATGGGAAGAGCTAGGAGGATGGGTGATTGGAAAAGAGGTAAAGGTGGAATGGGAAGAGCTAGGAGGCTGGGTGA
>CAJQZJ010034102.1:1395936-1426681 GCA_907164525.1 Lophiomys imhausi | reverse complement strand
TGGAAAAGAGGTAAAGGTGGAATGGGAAGAGCTAGGAGGCTGGGTGAAGGTAGGGAGAACTATAGAATTCTTTTCTCCCTAAAGTGTTTCTGTAAAGATCACAGACTTATTACAAAAACAAACTGAGGTTGTTGACTTAGTACTGCAAGTTTGAAAGTATTAGTTTTGGTTGTGAGCCTAGCCTTTAACAACTAAACCATCTCTCCAGCCCTAACGTATTATTTTTAAAGGAACTCATAAAACACAAATTCTGACATATTTTCCTCCTGCTTATTCTGATAGGCTTGATAAAAACATTCCTTTTTTTTTTTTCCAAAGCCAACTAAATTGCTCCAAGTGGCAAGAATCAAATACATGTGTTGAACAGGAAAGTCCACTGGGAAAAGCTTATTCACAGATAACACACTTCTAAAGTATTAAACTGTCTAAATGGTTCAATGACCCAGGACTATTTCTTTTTATTGTCTTCATTGTACTTTCCAGATACTGCATTTTAAAAAGATGTTTTTAGATGTGTGTGTGTGTGTGTGTGTAAAAGTATGTAGGTACCCATGGAACTTAGTTGCTTCAGATTTCCTTGGAGCTAAACATTATGACACCTGATGTGGGTGCTGGGAACCAAACTAAGATCCTCTGTCTACATTTGGTAAGTCTTACACCTCAATCCTACTTTTTTAAGACAGTGTCTGTTTATCAGGTTGGCCACAAAGCTCTACATACTGCAGGATGAATCTGAACTTCTGCTGCACTACAGTGTTAAGATACTACACTCAGGCTATGTAGTCTGGGGGACAGTATCCATGGCTCAATGCATAACTAAGCCTCATCCCCAGAAACTGAAGGAAGCAGATGCAGAGACCCACAGACAAACTTTAGAGAGAGCTCGGGGAACTCCACAGAAAAGAGACATTAAGAATTATAGGAGCCAGGGAAGGCAAGCACATCAGAACACAGCACACAGAATCAGCTAAACAGAGCTGACAGTGATTGAAGCACAATCACAAAGCTTGTATGGATGTGAGCTAAATCCTGTGCATATGCTGTGATTTTATGACTTGATGTTCTTGCAGTACTCCTATTAATGGAAATGGAGTGGGGGTGTCTCTGACTCATTTTTCTGCTCCCAAGACCCTTTTCCTCCTAATGGGTTATTTAGTCTAGCTACAATATGAGGGTTTGTGACTAGTCTTATTGTAATTTATGTCATGTTCAGTTGATATCCCTGGGAGGCCCATTGTTTTCAGAAGGGAAATAGAGGAATCAGGTGGGGGACAGGGAGGACAAGGAAGAGTGGAGGGAGGGGAAACTATGGTTGGGATGTAATGTATAAAAAAGAATAACTAAAAACAAATACTTACAAGAAAAAAATTTAAAGTTTCCCCTATTGAATTTTGTTATGATGATTTGTGATCTCAGTATCATGATTGTTTGAGGCACCTTGAATTTCACAGGAAGATGTCTAAATTGCCCCATCAAATAGTCATTGTACACTCCACTCCCCAGCCTGTTTATTCTGAAACACAATATTGAAATTAGTTCAATAACTGTAAGAACTTTTAACCATCAAGGGAAAGAGACACACAATTTGTAATTTAATGAAAAGTGAGAAACAGTCAATCTTTATGAGTAAACCATGTAGAAAGCCACAACATGCAGGTTACACTTACTCATACTAAACTTTTAGCCAAGGAAAGTTTTTGAAGGGAATGAAGTGTTACTCCTGCAAACTTAAGAAAGTAAGTCTTTTTTGGTGATGTGAAAAAAGTTTATCATTTGTATAGATGATCCAGCCAGCCACAGTTCTAAGACAAAATCTAGGCCAGAGCAAGGCCTTACCCCACTCTTTAATTCTATGAGCCCTAATGGATGAGGAAGCCTCAGAAGGAAAATTTAGTCAGGAGAGCTTGATTCATGACATTTACTGAATGTCAGAACCATAACATAAAAGTACAAGGTGAAGTAGCAAGTGCTGGTGTAGAACCTAAAGTTAAAGCAAGTTCCTTAGATCTAACTGGGGTAACTGAGAACCGTAGCTGCTTTATACAGGAATTCCATATATATCCTCATATTGAAAAATGATACTATCTAGTATGTTCATAACTGCAGAGAAGACAATGCCTACTTTCAAAGCATGAATGTTTTAAAGCACAGGCTGATTCCCATTTGGGGTTAATGAAGCTGGTAACTTTATAAAGTGAAGGTAACACTCAATTACTATTCTGAACATTGCAGTGTCTTAAGAAACCTACTATATACATCTACTTCTTCTTCTATAAACAGAATACATCTGGATAATAACACATCTGTTTATAATACAGCTTATTAGATATTTTAAGTCCACTATTGAGGTGCACTGAGAGTTAAAAGGAATAAAACCAGATTTCCTTCAGTGACAATGCATTTGGTAACCCATGAACTCTGATAGAGATGTATAAATTTGGACTTTCATGTCTTATTCAGGAGATGCATTCTATAGAGTTATAGATACCACAGGAATTCTTCTGATGGATCTCAGTAAAGTACACTGAAAACAAATCAAATTCTAATCACCATTAAGAATTTTATGACGTATGAGTAGAGGCCAAAATACCAACATTAACATCAGAGAAAACTGATTCTATCCCTTCTTAGCGACTTTCAAAATTTCAATAGAAATACTAAGTGTAGATGTGTTGAAAACAGCGAGCAACATTAAAAGTAGAACTCATAAACATGATTCAATTGCTTTAATCTCATGAAAAAGTTTTAATGGATGAGGAGTCTCTATTTATGGTTGACCAAGGAGAGGGGTTCCTCAAGATGGAAACTACTGGTAAAGATGTTTGTATGAAGTTGGTTGAAATGTTGGTGAATGATTGAGACTCTTTCAAGCTTAGTTGATGAAACAGCTATAGAGTTTGTAGACTAATTCCCAGTCTTGAAGTTCTCTTCTGTGTACGATGATGCTATCAAACACCATTGCAGCAGAGAACTATTTGATGTAGAGAACCATCAAATATGGTAACCTTTACTTCCATTTTGAAAACCTGCTACAGTAACCCAGCTTTCAGTAATGACCACTCTGAGCAGTTAGCCACCATCAACACTAAGGCAAGGCCCTTCTCAGAAAAACAAATCATAAACAAAACCCCTAAACATAAGATGTTCTAAAGGTTGAGATGAATATAACATTTTTTTCGATAACATTTTCAACTAAGTTGTTATTTTCAAATATACAATTTATCTTTGGGTTTGTACTACTGTGATAAAACATCATGATGAAAAGCAATGTCTGGAGAAAAGAGTTTATTTGGCTTACAGGTTACAGTCCATCTTCAGGAAAGCCAAGGTGGGAACTCAGGGCAGGAACCTAGAGGCAGGAACTGAAACAGTGACCTTGGAGGAGTGCTGCTTATTGGTTTGTTTCCATTAATTTGTTCAGCCTGCTTTCTTACACTTCCCAGGACTACTTGCCCAGGAGTGGTACTATCCATAGTGGGCTGGGCACTTCAACATAACCATTAATCAAGAAAATGCCCCACAGATTTGCCCGTAGGCAATCTGAATGGAGCATTTTTTTTTTTTTTTTTAAGTTCTTCTTCCAAGATAACTCTAGCTTGTCTCTGGTTGATAAAAACAAAACAAAACACTAATAAATAAATCAGGACACCATTACACAGTTACTATGGAGTAAACATAATTTTAAAATGTATCCAGAAACCAAAAAAATGATTCACTTCATTACTGCAGTTCAGACTCCCACCTATGCTTATGCAAGCAATCCTAATTAAACTCAGTGGGTCATTAAGAAGAAGAAGAAAAAAAGACAAAGAGGGGGACCTGTTGAGAGGATGGGGTCCAGAGGTAGTCGGGTAGATGAAAGAACATCAGAAATGGTATGATCAAAATATTTCATATACATATATAAAATTGTCAAAAAAATTAAAGTAATACTTGCTCAAAATAGTACTCAAAACTTTCTAATTGGTACTCAATTTAATAGTACCTTTCTGTTTTAAAGAATCACCTAAACATACCTTAGCAGAGAAGTCTCTGTATTTCAGAGAAAAACTAAACACTGACAGTAAGTGCACATTTCACTTATTAATAGTTTTTCAGACCTTATCTCCAAACCATCCCAGTTCCATCCTAAAAAATCATATAATATCTATGGGAAAATCTATCAGCACATTTTCTTTTTGAATTTTTCTCAAATATTCTGGCATTTATGTCTTTTCTTGTGTATTGGCATTAGATATATAAAGGAACTCACCCCTCTTTGGAACTATGCCAGCTGTGAAAGACAGTACTAAGAAGAAAAGCTTCTTGCTCCATCACTGCACTGAAGAGCCACGAAAGCAAAGTCAATGGCTTGGTCTCAAAGTTTACTGATGAAATAATAAATCAGCAGCTCTCTCAGTGATGGACTTGAAGGAACTCTGGAAAGCATGATAACCTTCAAATATCTATTCAGGGTTAGGTTGGCAACAGTTGTTGACACAATAAGAAAAATACGAAGAACTAATTATCACTATAATAAAATAGCTCATTTCATTATTGGCCTACCATTTACTCCATTTCAATATTTTTCCAAAATTGTTATCTTTCACCATAAATTGAACTACAACATAACCTTCCTGGACAAGACACTGAACCATGTTTGCTTCCAAGAAATTTATTTGTCTCTTTATAACCTGAGAGGGTAAAACCATAAATGTTCATGGCGGAAGCACTGACAGTTCATGTTTTCACGCTCTTCTCGGTATGTCCTATAGTGAAGTGCATCCTTGTCTCTGTCTGCAACGAATATCCACCAATCCAATGCTTGTTCTGTCGGCCCACAGACAGGGAGAGGAGACAACAATGAACTGCTGGTGCTTTCAAACAACTCGGTAGGCCTTCCCTTTGGGGTCTGTCAGTACAACTACACCCCAACAGGCAATACCTGAAAAAAAATAAAATAAAAGGAAAATAATAAAAGAAAAAAGAAAAAAAGTGCTTTTTGTATGTTGCATTTTAGTTTACCCAATGCTCCGTATATGAAATTTTATTTAACCCTCGCATTGATGAAGAACACATAGATCACTGGAGAATCTTAATGGACAGTGAGAAGCAAGGTGCTGCTGCCCCACTAACCTCCAACCCCCGCCCCGCCCCGCCCCGCCCCGCCCCGCTCACTGATGCCGAGGACCATCTGCGCTACTGTGCCTGGGCCAGGTGGGATTCCCTGCTTCAGTGGCCTCCGGGCCATCAAGTAGACGTAGGCTCCCGCCCCAAACAGCGTACACCCAGAAAGCACGCGGCAGCTCCAGCAGTTTTTGAACACGGGATCCTGTGCGGGGGAGGCCGGCACGGCGTCTTTCGCAGGTGGATTTGCAGAAGCAGCTGGGGGAGCAGCAGCGGGAAGCTCGGCGCGCACCGACCACGAGGATCCCATGTCAGAAGGGTGCACCACCTTCCGAGCTTTCCCTTTGAACTGCCGTAAAATGCTGCCGGAAAGCAGCACGCTGACTCAGAATCCACAGTGCTTCTGGGAAATGTAGTTGCGGCCTGCTAAGGAGAAGGGCAGAAAAGGCCGAGCTACAGCAGCTTCAGAAGATTTCTGAAACTGTAACCCAGAGGTTCAAGAGGAGCCCAGTCTGCCTCAGCCAGGTGTTTTAGAAACTGTTTTAGACTACTTTCTGAAAGTCTAGATTTCAGTCTCCTTAGAGAAGTAATATGGATTTTTAAGCTTCACTACTAAATAAGGTCCTGGAATGAGGTCTAAGCATGAAAGATTACATTTCATGTATTCTTATCTAAGTACTTATTGCAGTTCTGTGTATTCTGCCATTTCTCAACATGCTAGTTTTCTGTATGATAAAACTGGTGAACTTGCATCTCTAGATCAATACAGGCTTGAGGTTTTCAAACTGTACATACTTTGGAAGAAATATACAAATATGGTCAAAATAGTAAAAGTGTGTTTGAATTACCCCTGAATACTTTTGATCTCTCCTTGTTTATAAAAGATGTGCTCTCAATTGTAATATTTATGATTTTAGTTCTCTTCAAGAGAAAATTCGGTGTAAACTAAGGTTAATAACTTGTTTTTAAAGTTTTGCACTTTTACCCTGCCAGAGTGAACTTTAAAGGGCTGAGGAGATGGCTCTGTGTTTAAAATGCTTGCTCTCCAAATAGGAAATGCAAGAAAAGTTCAGATAGGCAGAACCCACAAACTCCTGGTTGAGTATGATAGCTCATCTATAATTCTACAGTCAGAAAATGGAGACGAATCCCCAAGAAGTTGTCTAGCTCCACTAGCCACAAGTTTGATCTCTGGATTTAGTTGAGAGTCTTTGCCTCAACATATAAGGTGGAAAGCAATTGAGGGAGACTTCAGACACTAATCCACTATTCCATGGCCTCCACAGGCACCTGGGCCCACATACAAATCTGCATTCACACATGTGAACATACATCCATCCATACCACACACATGCAAAACAAATGATTGCTTCATTCTGACTGCATCTTTGCAAATCAACATGTATCACCCACTCTTGTCTCAGCTCATTTTTTATTTCCCCTGCTTACAGTTGGCTGTATGTTTCTTGTGCTGGTTATTAGTAAAAAAAAAAAAATATTAGGGGGTAATTAGTAAAAAAAAATAATAATTTCTTAAAAAGCAGTTCTCTCTGAACTTCTAACCTGAAGGGAGGCTGTAAATTTTCAAGAAGTAAGTAAAACATACAAGACTCAGTAATTAAACTCATTTCCTAAAACAAGATTCACAAGGCCAATCCTAAGGATATATATCCAATAAAACTTGGAAAGAGTAGACTGTGACCCACAGAGCTGGCCTATACATTGAGCAAAGAGTTCCAGAGATGTAATTTTCAGAACTAATGGTCATATTGGGTAAGCCTGTGAGCAATACAGTTGCCTTTGAGTCACCTATGTTTCTGAAAACAACTCAGTAAAGTTACTGGTTTACTAAGCTAAGCTTAGAATCATTTTGCTTGATAGAAGTTTGTTCATCGGTGCCCTGTATGGAATTAATACATATTTGTTCATGTCTTCCCAGCAAAAGCCATACCATAAAATGCACTTTAGAGTTCGGGTGGTTTCCTTTATAGAAAATGGATTTAAATAGAGCAATACGTTTCAAACAATTTTCTCATTCTGTTCAGAATGTATGTATTGAAGAGGAATTTATGCTTAACTTTCTAAAATAAAATATGATGTTTTGAAAAGCTTAAAAGGAATATAAAATAAAGACATGGATAAATCTGTCAAAACAAAACTAAAAAACTTGGGCAGAGTAGAAATGCATATATATATGCATATAAGATATTCATATAGATGTACATTGTGCATATTTTCTGTAGATATCTACATATATATTTATCTATATTTCTCCATGCATTATATCTTAGAAAAACATCTGTTCAGAAAGTTTTGTTTCTATACCTTTGTGCTGCTTATCTATGTATCACCCATGAAACAGAGAGACTATTTCTAACTTTCGCTGGTCCTCAGAATTCCTCATATGTAAAAATGTGTTTGGGTCCAAGTGCTAACTTTACTTCCAAATCCTACTATTAAGACTCTCTCCTGTATTAACATCCTGGTACATAATTTATCAGATGATTCAGTAGAATTTCAGTAATCCATTTGTGTTTCTACTTTTCACTGTGTCTTCTAGAGTACATGTAATTTCTCCTTTTTACATGGCAGTTGCTAACAAAAGTTTTAATTATACATTCTTAAGTAAAAAAATGTACATACTAGTATTATATATGATCATTATTTATAAATTCTATGTAAATATGCTAACTTTTAAGATAAAGAAAGTGATAGAAATAGAAATTTCAGTATATTATTACAGTACAGTGACCTTTGTATAGTGTGTAATTTCAAGTGCCTTTATTCATTTTTTATCTCCAAGGTTAGCTTTTGTAATGTACTCATTGCAGAACACACCTTTAATTTTTAAAAAATAAAACTATGAAATGGGTTTCTTTCTGTGCAGCACAGAAAGATCACTACAGAAAGACACAATGATAGGAATACAGACAACAACTGACTGTGTTGTGCCCCAAACGATATATCTAAAACACAACCACTACACTTAGGCTCAAGGACCATCATAGAAGAGGGTGAAGAAAGATTGAAAGCACAGAGGCAAAGAAAGTCGGCCTTTCCTAGGCTCTCTTCCTAATGCAAGCTTCAAATTGATTGCATGCCACATTCAGTCCTGGTTCTTCAACTACCACTGAGGCTGCACATTCACCAATGGCCTCTACTAACCTCTCACAGTGCCAAGACTCAGCTTGTTCCCCTTAACCCTTCATGCCTTCTAAACCAGTACCATCTGGGTGACTCTTACACATTACCATGTCTGGTTGCCAACAGGACCATGGCTGCATTTGGAACATACATTCTCTGTGCTCTCAGGAAACACTTCCCAGAAGATTTTACATTGGTGATGCTGGTCTCTTTTCTCATTTTTTTAATTAGTTAATTTTTCCAAGTTACATCTCAATCAAAATTCCCTCTCACCTCCCCTCCATGTCCCACCCTCCCTCCCTCCTTCCCTCTTCCCCATCTCCTTCCTCTCTTTCTCATAGGATGAGGGGAGCCCGCACATATCGAACCCCCTCAGTTCATCAGTCACATGAGGGCTAAGAGCATCCTCTTGTACTGTGGCCTGATATCGCAGTCCAGTTAGGGTAAGGTGCTCCACTGACAGGCAACAGAGTCCAGGACTCACTGCTGGGTGGGGATTTTCGTAGGATAGTTATGATAGGTTCCTGTCTCTTTAGGTCTATAGGTTGTTGGATGATTTTCCTTTGCTATATGGTTAGTATCCACTTGTAAGTGAATACACACCATGTGTAACTTTTGGTTCTGGGATAGCTCATTCAGGATGAGCTTTTGTAGTTTCATCCATTTGGTTGAAAATTGCATGATTTCCTTGTTTCTGACAGCTGAGTAGCAATCAATTGTGTAAATGTACCATAGTTATTTTATACATTCTTCAGCTGAAGGACATCTGAGTTGTCTCTAGTTTCTGAGTATTATGAATAAAGCTTCTATGAACATAGTTGAGGTGATGTCCATGTGGTTTGGTGGATAATATTTTGGATATATGTCAAGGAGCGGTATGGTTGGGTCTTTTTTTAAATTTATTTTTTATTTCTTCAAGTTACATCTCAATCACAATCCCCTCCCTACTCCCCCCTCCAGTCCCACCCTCCCAACATCTTCCCCCTCAACCCCCCATCCTCTTCCCTTTTTTTTTACATTTAAGGTATATCTTTTCCCTCCCAACAGCTCCCCCTTTCAGTCCAACAAATGGTTCTTTCAATTATAAAAATAACTACAATACATAACAACAAAAATAAATAGGCCACAATTATGAGAGTTATATGTCTTAGCATACATTCCCAATGTCCAGTCCGTATGTATTTGGCACCTGACTTTAACATTCTACTATCTAACCATCTCCATGAGTTTAAAGTTCTATATCTAACTCAACATTCATACTCATTTGCATCACAATTTTAAAAACATCTTCTTAGATCCAGAACACCCTCTTGATTCCTAAATAACTCAAAATTTAACTATGAGACTTTTGCTATCTATTCTTCAACCACCTCAGAGACCTGAGAGGGATAAATATGTCTGATTATATAGGAAGTGCAGAGATGGTAGCTTCCAAAACTAAGAAATGAAATACCTGTGGCTGCCTGGACAGTTCCCATTTTCTCTCCATACATTAAGCATTGATCTTCAGTCGTTTGGCCCCGTTTCTCTGACAGACATTGATTGTAGAGCAGGAGTTATGAAGGACTTGCCTACCCTGTCTTGGCAGAGCTAGGCTGTCGACTTACCTGCTTCCAAGTTTTGTCCTTTTTGGACAGCATTCTGTCTACAGTTGGAGCAAGGGGTTTTTCCTGCCAAGAGATAGGCTTGCCATGAATTCAACCATCTCCCACTGGAGTTTTTTTTGATGCTCATCTTCCACTTGGAGTAGAATAGGAGGTGCTGTCAGGAGCTGACATGTCTCGATATCAAAAAACCTAAAGTTAAGAAAACATCTTTGAATGCCATATTCTGCAGATCTCTTGAGGTTTTTGAAAAGGCCCTATCTATCTCTTATATTAGGATAAGCAGATGTTGCTTGTCTCTTAGCAACTTGATTTCTGATTAGCTTAGAAAATAACTGCGATAGACTGTCCTAGTACCTAACAAAATGACAAGCTTGAATGACTATTAGTTTTCATTTCTTAATTATCTTAAACAGTTTATGACAGTTGGCAGCAAAAGGCTGAAACTTCACATTTCATTTTTAAGCACCACTAGGTACAATACCTTTAAAAAACATTACCCTTAATTTTGTATCAATATGCAAAGATCAATACCTATGTAGCCAATACAATCTTAATTTTGCATTAATATACAAAGATCGATACCAATTTAGCCAAATATAATATTAATTTTGTATCAATATACAAAGGTATAAGGGCATATTCAATAATCTGTCCTTTTTTCTTGATCTTTCCTATACTATGTCTATGTCCCATTTTTTCTCAAGTCTGTTCACTCCTACATAGGAGAGAAGAAGGATACAGAAAAGAAAAAGAGAGAAGACCCTGGGTCTAACCTCCAAAACCCATTTAATAAGACCATTTAACAGTTTGTGTTCTCTTCTCCTAAATAACGAAATTTTCTGTTATCCATCAAATGACCAAAGGGGGGGGGAACACCCTCCCCACCTTCTGGAGATGGGACATCGCTCTCTTAAAATGACTTCCTGCTGATTTGGGATGTAGTAAACCTGTTTGGGGCTCAAATAAGAATGAAAAAATGGTTTAAAATGTTAATAGAATCATTTGATGTTCAGTCCTTTTGTGCTCAGCTATTTAGATATCCTAAGAAGTTCGTAGACAGAAGCTGAACTTCAGGGCTTTACTGAGGTTCTGACTGGAGCAGTCTGTGGAGCTGAACAATCTTAGCAATTTTGTGTTATTGTGGTTGTAGACTTTTGAGGAAACAGCTATTAAGGATATCTGCAAGGCTGGATTGTCTGGGCTACTTGTCTTCTTTGGTGTCTGATCTGTTTTCTTCTGAGGTTTCTGTTGTCCAGTTGTCCCTGGATTCCTTGGATGGATGCTTGAAATCTCCTGGAAAGATAAGAACAGAGCCCTGCCCTAATCCTAACTCTGGGACACTACCTTATTTTTTTTTGGGGGGGGGGTCATGTAATATTTTTCCTGGAGAAAATTTGGTTTTTTGACAATATAAAAAGTATTATCTTTCAATTTGGATTCAAAAAGAAATTATTTTGATATTTTGGAGCTAAACAAACCATATATTTTGAGATCTCAAAGGACTATTGTTGGGTCTTGAGGTAGAACTATTTCCACTTTTCTAAGATACCACCAGATTGATTTTCAAAGTGCTTTTATGAGTTTGCACTCCCCCCCCCACCCCCCGGCAAAGGAGGAGTGTTCCCATTTCTATACATCCTCACCAGGATGTGGTATCACTTGAGTTTTTTATTTTAGCCATTCTGATGGCTGTGAGATGGAATCTCAGAGTCATTTTGCATTGTGTTTCCCTGATGACTAAGGGTGATGAAGCATTTCTTCAAGTGCCTCTCAGTCATTACATTTTCTTCTTTTTGTGAATTCTCTATTTACATTTCTTCAACACAGTACTTGAAGTTCTTGCTAGAGCAATAAGACAACTAAATGAGATCAAGGGGATACAAATTTGGAAAGGAAGAAATCAAAGTATCTCTATTTGAAGATGATCTGATTATATGCATTTGACCCAAAAAATTCTACCAAAGTACTCCTACAGCTGATAAATACCTTCAGCAATGTGACTGGATACAAAATTAATTTAAAAAAAATCAATAGTCTTTCTTTACACAAGAGATAAATAGGCTGAGAAAGAAATTAGGGAAACAACAGCTTTCACAATAGCCACAAATAATATAAATATACCTGTGTGTCACTCGAACCAAGCACATGAAAGACCTATATGGCAAGAACTTCAAGTACCTGAAGAAAAAAACTGAAGAAGATATCAGAAGGTGGTCTCTTCTTAATTACCAATAATTTCTTATCTCCAGCTAACCAGCATCAATTACCTTAGTGATGCAAAGATTTCTCTTGAATGGTACTGGTCTGTTGTTAATCATGGCTGACTCTTCAGCTCCAGCAGACGAGAACTACAAAATCTCAATTTAAAATAGAAAATATGGAATCAAATAACCCTAATAGAGTTTTTAAATTTTCCTGTGAAACTTCATAAGCCAGGCCTCCATCCTCTGCAATGCTCTCAACAGACTTATCTTCAAAGCTTCCAAAGAAAATCCCATTGAGGCTTCAACACTCAATGGCTTTTCTAGCCCAAAGTACCAAAGTCCTTCAAAATCCTCCCCAAAACATGGTCATGTCTATAAATAGTAATAATATCCTTCTACACTGGGACGAACAAGCCCATGACCAACACAGCAAGTTGGGGAGGAAATTGTTTATTTGGCTTACAGTATCAGAATTAAAAGATTTGGAGTTTTCCATTCAGGGTTTCAGTTTTGCTTTGTTTCATTATTCCTTCTTATACCCCAATTCTTTCCTTTTGCAATGGTAGTATATATTCTCTGTCACTGTATGCTGGAAGTATATAGTTTTTTCTCATATTTCACAGGGAATTAAAATTAAGATAATGTTTTGAGTCTCAGAAGAGACTTTGGACTCTAAAACTGTGATTGTAAAAGACTTTGGGGGCATCTAAAGTTGGACTAAAGACTTTGGGGGCACCTAAAGTTGGACTAAATTCACTTTAAAATATGATATCCGTAACCTGATGGGTGGCAAAGAATGGAATGTGGTAGTTTACAATAGAATAGCCTCCGTATGTACATTGGGATGCTTCACCAAAGTTGGTAGATGTGTTGGTTTAAATAGGTATGGCCTCCATAGACTCATGTGTTTGAATACTTGACCCTTATGGAGTGGCACTATTAGGGGGATGTTGCATTGATGGAATAGGTGTGACCTTGTTGGAGGAAGTGTGTTACTGTGGGAGCAGGCTTTGAGGTTTCCTATCCTCAAACTACACCCAGTATAGCATTCAGTCCCCTTCTGTTGCCTGTGGATCAAGATGTAGAATTCTCACCTTGTTCTCCAGCACCATGTCTTTCTGGACACTGCCATCCTTCCCACCATGATGATAATGAACTAAACCTCTGAACTCTAATCCAGTCCCAAATTTAATGTTTTCCTTTATAAGAGATGCTGCAGTCATGTTGTCTCTTTTGACCAAACAAACCCAAAGACAGTGGAACTGTTTGGGAATGATTAGGAGGTGTGGCATTGTGAAGATATATCACTGTGGGTAAGATTTAAAGTTTCAAAAGTCCATGCCATTCCTAGTTAGCTCTCTTGGTCTTGTGATTGTTGTCTCAAGATGTGAACTCTCAGTTACTTCTCCAGTGCCATGCCTTCCTGTCTGATGCCATGCTCTCTGCCATGATGGTCATGGACTCACTCCCTATAATTTTAAACCACCAATAAACTCTTTCATATAAAATTTTCCTTAGTCATAATGTCTTAGCACAACTATAGAAAAGTAACTAAGATACTTAATCAATATTGATATCCTTTCTTAAGTGATGAGGAGTTTTCCTGATGACAAATTCAACAAGTACAGCAGAATTGCCTTCCTGAAAGGAGTGATTAATATTAAACCTTGCTCATGTTCTATAATGTGGGTATTCTTTACAGTTTCCTTTTAAAAGAAAATCACAGAATTATCACATGTTCTTTATTCCTTATAGATAATCCAATGCATGTATTATTAGGGTATGTTCATCTGTATTCATTTTTGAAGCATGCTTATGCTGTTTGGCATCATTCTTTTTAACCTAATTGACACTCAGTAAATATCTATGTACTTCATTACTGATAACATGATCTTCAACTTCTGTTTGCTGAAGTACTTTTCATATTATGGATACACATTAGTAAATTCAGGATTCTCCTTTTCCTTTTTGTAGTTTGAACTGACAAGAGTCTTGAAAAATAAACAATTGGAAATGACATTCCTGAAGGTAACCATCAAGTGTAATAAGGATCAAGTCAAATGGCTGAGCTGTCACAGTAAAATACAACCTATTGACTTCCTTCTCACTAGGGAAAAGCACTTCATGCCACTTACCACAGACAGCCCAGAGAAAAAGATTCACCCTGAAAACTGCAGGAGGGAATGCCCTGTTCAGCTTTGAGAAAGACACAATTCAGTTTGTCATAACCACATTATTTTTAAATGTTGCATGTATATGCCACAATCATCTTGCTTTAAGAAACAATATAGCAAAAAAAAAAGAAACAATATAGCTCCACAGTTAAAATCCAACCAACATAACCAACAGCATTAAAAAAGTCACAAAAATTTATTATATACAAACTCCTAATGGAGGAGAAGGTGTGAGGTAGGGTGGTTTCTACACAATATCCCAGATGGAGTTTTCCTTCTAATCCTCTAACATTGTTGATGTACAAGTACAGCTCCCACCTCAAATGGAAGAATAGAAGATAGTTTATTCTGGAGCTCCACATGAATGACCATGACTAGGGAACACAGATTCAGGTTTTCTCCAAATTCCATGTTGCAAAAGTAGTTTCATGAATTTTTATGGCATCAGAACAACAACAATAACAAAAAAGCCATAAATCATGATACTTTTCAAATATATTGGTAGAAATATCAGAAAAGTAAGGTACAGCCAGGCAGAGAAAGCTCATCTGTAGGTCTCCAATGCTATCTGATAATGTCTGTGGCCCTTTTGTTAGTAGGAACTAGATTTTCTTGAGTTAATAAATTCCAAAGAGTTTGTTATCTTCTAGTTTCAGATCCAACTCAGAGGTGCGCCAGAAATGGCTATCTCCTCTGAGCTAAAGATAACTCAAAATAAATCATAATTAGACTCTTGATCTGCAGCATTCCACCCTCTTCGTATCATTGAAGTTCTAATCATCCAGTCAGTGTTTGTACATATAGCTTACATCTGTCATTGTAGATGCAGCTTCTTTCCAAGAATTCTCATTCACAACATCTTACTAGGAAACTCAGGATATCCATAAGCATGGGTAAAGTAATGGATGGATCACTGAACAACATATAAATGACAGTGCATTTTACCTTAAGGCAAGGTTAAAAGATATAATGAATTGGCACTAGTTAAGTGTTTTTAAATTAGATAGAGTTTCTATATGCATTAATCTTGAGGCAACATTACCACAAATTGATGATTTATGCCATTAGAACCTTTGAAAATTCTTGTATACTGAAAATTCTTAGAATCATTGACACTAAGTCTCACTCAATTTATGGTTTCAGTATATATATATATATATATATATATATATATATATATTTGACATTTCTGGGCCATGTAAAGTAGCTGATACCTTTTGAATAGTCATAATACTTTAGTGCATAAATCTCAACTGCTTGTAGTATCTCATTTCAATGAGAATCAAAGACTAAAAGTATTATTTAATGGATTTTTGAGTAAGATATGATGTTATGAAATGAAGTACCCTTATGTTTGAATACTAATGCTTGCATTGGCTAAGTTTAAGGAATTGTGTGTGGACTAAGTATATACACTAAGTAGCATATTTCCTTTGGTTGGAGTATTTAACTTGATTGTATGGAATAAGTAGTTTGGGATCATCTGCAAGAAATGGTACTTCATAATTCCTTGAATATTTCTAACTTGGGAACATCTAAGATTTATACAGGTGAGGGAAGAGAGAAACTGTTCAAAGGCTTATTAGTGAACACCGGCTTTAGGAGCGCTCAACTAAAAATAGTTTAATTATCTCTGGTCTTCCCATAATGCTCACTTACTTCAACAGGATATGCTTCTCTATTCCCTTGTTTCTTATTAACTGTCACGAGAAAGGAACTTATATCGATCTTTTTGTAATCTTTTTAGGTCTAGGGGGTATTGCATGGCTGAACATCTGGGAATGCTGTTCTATGCTGCCTAGTGAGTCACAGGACTAGAAGACAGGCCCCAGGTGTCTTGGAGTCCACTGCACCTTAAAGACAGCTGACACTAATCCACACAGCACCATGCTGTCAAGTCTGATGACTCCAGGGAAGCTGCTGATCTAAAGCATAAACAGCCCAGGGGAGATAATTGCACTTAGTGATAAAAATGCACAGTTTTCCTGGAAATGTAATTTATTCCAGAATTTTTTTCCAGAGCATATCTTGGTAAATTATTGAGATCTGAGGGAAAAATAAACTGAAAGTGTGAGAAAATGACATGGCAATATGAAAGAAATGTCAGCAATGTCTTTCAGTTTATACATTATCTGATTGAATACAATAGTGGAATGGCATTAGATATTACCATCCCACTTTAATTAGGAGGTCAAAGCCTAGAATGGTTAGATTGTTTGCCCAGAATTTTTGCTAGCAGAGGAGAAACTAAACAACAAAATAAACAAAGCACAGTCTACCATTCAACTAGAAACTGAATATGCATTTTGCATATTAGCAAATTGCATGCTCATAAGAACATTCTAAAACAGAAAAAAAACTTACCCATTTTATGAAAATAAACATATAGGGTTAAGATATTGTAAATCACTTACATGAGAAGTTAAAAGATTGATTTGCATCCAAACTTCGGAGCCTGCTTTCCTTGATCTCCTCATTGTGGTACAGTGTGGCTTACTGTGGCATCTTCTGCCTGTGCTATCAGCGTTCTGGCTATGTACTGTATTGACTTGAGGTCTCTAATATGTTTTGCATCCTGCCTCATCCATAAAAACCTCACATAACTGTGATCTGCTACAAATGTCAATGATATAATGACGTATTTCTTTCACTACAAAGATTTTGGGAATATTTTACACCTATCTTACCTATCAAAATGTTAAATTCACTATGCATTTCAATATTAAAGGAAAAGTATATTCTCAAGTTGAGGATAGAAGGAGCAGAGTTCAGTAACAAAATAAATGTCACTTTTTTTTTAAATAAGGAAGTTATCAGTGTAGGTCAGGTTGGTAAGATGAGGCATGAAAGAACATTCTTACTCTGCTGGGGCCCATATGGTACCCTATTCCTGACCTGGTGAGTTAACAGTATCGTTTTTAAAGGCTTCACAGGTGTTTTATTTTTGAACTTAATGTTTTTGTCAATGCTGAAAATTGAACCTAGGACCTCACCTCTGTGAGGCGACCACTTTAACCATGAGCTATATCTTCAGATCTACCTACAAAGTTATCAAATGACTTCAAGAACACTCATTTGTGCCTTGCTGCAAGTGTGACTATTATTTCCCCATTTTATAAAAAATAAAACCTAGAAACAAAGTTAGCTATGTATTATGTGAATATTATATTTATAATATATATATATAATATCTAATATATATACAATCATAACATATGAGTATATATATATATATATATAAGTTCTGGGCAAGTTTCTTACTTTTTGATTGAAAAAATGGAGTTGGGGTTTAATTATTTAAAAGAAGAATGGAACAAATTGAAGGTTGATACAAAAATAAATTTAAGAAAGTACAAAATCATTGGGTACTTCTTTCCAATAGGGTGATCAAGGACTGTTTCATGGAGAAAACACATATTAAATGCCAGGTAAGTAATGAAGATTCCTGTTATTTCTTTTTGAGACAATGTGGATAATTTATTTTAATGAAAATAAGAAATAGTTTTAAATATTTCAGTACCTTGTATGTGGATATAGAGTCATTTAAAATACTTTTATTACACCTGCAAGATGGATCAGTTGGTAAAAGCACTTGATAAGCAAGCCTTATAATATGAATTTTATCCCTGGAGCCCACATAATGCTGGAAGGGGAGAACTGATTCTACAAAGTTGTTCTCTATCTTCCACATGCACCACACACTCAACAAGCCAACACACAAGCTTATACAATTAAGTTTTAAAGAAAATCAAAACACTTTTATTTAAGGAATGAATAAGTGATTGATTGATACTTTCCATCAAGATGTTTAGTACATTAGCCTGTAAATATTGTCAATACATGTTAAAATTACTTAGTACAATTGATAGTGGAAATGTCAGAACACTGATCAGTGATATTGTCATGTTATATTTGGTCATTCTTGAAAACCAATCATAGAATACCACATATACTGTCATATATGTGTCATAGACATATACTGTCATAGACATTAATAGAGGCTATAAAATTGGAAAAACATCTTGAACCAAAAAGTGCAGGTGTAACTTCCTTGCAAATGAGAACATTAACTAAAAGTCTTTGATTTTGACTTCATTCTAAAGTTATCCTTGACCCTCTCATTATAAAACTATGAGGATTCTTGCTCAATTTCAGTTACAATTTTGTCTCTGCTCTAATCATTTGATTTTTTTTTTTCAGAAAATGACTCACGGTGCCTGCAAGGTTATAGTTCAGGTCATCTAGTCATGTCCCAGAGCACCAGGTACCACACCGACTTGTGGGAGGAAAGGAGAAAAGGGATTCAACCTGGATGTTCCTGAAATTGCAGGTTTGGGGACCCCAGATGGAGTCCATATGGAGGGTGGAGCTTGGTGGGACAGCACTCAACTGAGGGCAGCTGGGTGTGGCCCAGTGGAATGGGCAGGCAAAGAATATGGGTTGAAAAGAAATTATCTAACTTGGAAGCTTCTGATATATCAGGCCTGATATCCTCCAATTGGGTAGGGTCTGGACTGTCAGTAACAGTACTCCTAACTCATAGTGTTTTTAAAAGAACATGTAAGGAAAAAAAAAAAACGGAACATGTAAGAACCTAAACAAATTGAAACTTCAGTTTGCTTTCAACTATATTAATAAATAAACATGGTCAATACATTTTCACATACTATGATTTTTACAAGTTTTCCCTAGGAAATATTTTTAAAGATTACCATAAAGGAAAGTATTCACAATGTTAATATTATCAATATAAATTAATGTTTTAATGTCATATTGAAGATTGACAGAATGAACCCCACTTCCCACCAATTTTGAAAGATTTCTAATTTGGATTGAAGGACTATATCTCTGCAGTAACATTCATATAATTTGGAATATTGGTGAATAATGGCGAACATATGAAAATATATTGTAAGCTAAATTCCAAGTTAGCTCTCTCTTATTCATTATAGTGAAACCTATCTACTAAAGATGCATGGGGTAGAATTTTGAAAAAGTTGTGCGTAGAAATACTTGACTTATAAAATAATAGTGAACTCTTTCTAAAACTTCTCTGAAATATGAAAAGTTCAGTTTCATATTATACACACCTGTTCTCACTATAAAACAATGTAATTCTATGTCTATAATGATTATGACAATGTGACTAGGCTTAACATATGAAAAGACAATAATTATAGAAAAATTTCATACATGTTGTAAACAATAGGAAAAGGGACTTTAAAATATTCACAAGAGTAAAAAGAAGAGCTCTCTTCTCAATAAATTTGTAAGAGGTATAAATTGTTTTTCCAAAATAATCATTTCAAAGTTTGTCAAATAGGGAAGAGAATCACTTGGGGAGCCAGTGAAAACAAAGTTTTAGGGACCTGATACTAAGGATTCTCTGAAAATAGTATTTTTCAATTAAAACAAGCACAAGGTTGATCCTTTGGCCAAACTTTGAAGAAACATTGAGAAAAGGATGAGCAACATTCTAAGTAGTAACAAAACAGAAATTATCAGGAAAGGAGATCATGTTCTGCCTTGTAAATTTATAAAATCTAGACAGCTAAATATCATGTGGGTTTAGCAAAGATGCAGAATTAATGCTAATACCTGCTCTCCTTCTCCTCCTACCTCTTACCTAATCTGCAGATGGTATCTGTCTTAGTTAGCGTTATCATTGTGATGAAACACCATTATCAAAGCAACTTGGGGGGAAGGAAAGGGTTTATTTGGCTTATAATTTCACATCACTGTTCATTCTTGAATGAAGCAAAGAAAGGAATTCAAACAGTGAAGAATCCTAGAGGGAGGAGCTGATGCAGACGCTATGGAGTAGTGCTGCATATGACTTGATCCTTATGACTTTCTGAACCTGCTTTCATATAGAACCTAGTACCACCAACCCAAGAGTGGTCCCACCCACAATGGAATAGACTTTCCTCTATCCATAACTAATTAAAAAGATACTCTATATACTTGCCTGCAGCCCAATCTTGAAGAGGCATTTTCTCAATTGTGGTTCCTGCTTCACAGATAACAATAGCTTGGTTCAAGTTGACACAGAAAGGTTAGAAAGAAAAGAGGGTAATGTGATGGAGATGTAACCTGAAGTAATAAATAAACATAAAAAATTGCCAAAATGAAAGAAAAGCCAATTAGAAAATGATTTTTTTAGTAATTACCAAAGTATGATTTCTATAAAGACCAGAAAAAGAGAAATGGGTGGAAACTTAATATTCTAAAGAAGAGATGAGATTAAAGTAGCAGAGAAAATTATAGCAAAGAGGCTGCTAAGGTTGTGAAAGATAGGCAATTGTTGTGCAGTAGTTTCTTTCCAGAAAAAAAAAAAAACATTCACATTGGAAGGAAGTTCCTTGAGGCACAGCGTGTTCTAAAATAATGTTGTACATTCCACCCTGCAAGGAGCATTTCATTCAGTAACTAAATAACTGACAGGCTTCAGCAAGTCCCTGAAACTTAGTAGATTCATGAGGTCCATCTCTCCAAGCATATGAACTCAGGACCTATGTTAGATGTTCTGAGATCAGCTGAGCTATTTAGAAGAACTTTCACAACCTGAGCCTCCTAGAGGAAGTGAAGACCAACGGAGTTGTCTGGAAAAAGTAGAGATGAGCAAGCTATATGGAAGAGGCTCAAACCACCTGCCTACCTGAGAGAGACAGTTTCCAAATTTTTCAGCTGCATGCAGGCTGTGCAATGTGCACCAGGTTCCATTTCCATGCACTCCCACTATACTGGGTGTGCTTTTGGTGATGCAGCTGTCTTTGAGTCATTTCTTCTCCTCTAAGAAATCATTCACCTATATTCCTGTAAGTAACCTTTGTAAAATTCATTGGTTCTCAAGTCAAACTTTGTTGATATCCTTGCTTTGGTATGTTATTTATATCCTATCTGAGATGAGTAGACACTTGATATATCTCACCAGGAGTAGTGTCACACAACAGTTTTACTCTACAGGCAACCTAACAAGTCTGTCTTCTAGGTCACTGACTAAGAAATACATTATTCATGGCCTTGCAATTTTCCTGTGCTTCCTGTGTGCTTTTGTTTTCTTCCCCTACCATAAATCCTACAGTAACATTTCAGAGAGATTAAGGCAACACAATGTGAATTATATCAGAATAGAGTATCTCTAGGCTTAGTGAGATGGAAGTTTTTGTAATAGGCTGTAGACAGACTTTCCTAATCTCTGTTCAACAGAAACATTATCTGTGTTAAACTTGATAAGAAACTCCTGATATCTGTGTCAAAAGGATAAATCACCTCTGTGTTCCAAGGCTTTGATATATAGCCATTGGAAGACCAGTCTAGAACAGAAGTTTTCTTTTCTTCACTAAAACGATATATGGAAATGTGAAATCCCATAAAGAACTACTTGTATGAGGAACCATCCAAGAATACCTACTCATTGCTTTTATATCATCTTGGCCTGTAATGTATTGTCTAATATATATATATATAGACATAGAGATTAATTTTTCATACAGAAAATGAGATAAAATGCTTTTAATTAATCTCATAGAGTATTCATGTAAGGCATTAAATTTATTTATCTCATAGTATTATTTATTTTTATTTATCTCATGTAGTATTTATTTAAATCTATTAGTTGGCCTAATGGATGCTGAAATATGCAAATGACGTACCATCTAAGAATGGAAGGTCTGTGGAGAATCCTAACACAGATGCCCTTCTCTGTGTGATGTTTGGCTTTGTACTTCTTGACATGGCAGCAGTTGCGTGAATCTTGTTATATGTAGCAAAACTCATAACTAAGGCTGAGATTTTGAGTGTAGTATTAGCTGATGGTAATTCCTGGGTGCTAGTCTTCTTCTGTGAGATATGAAGTGGCATACTTCTTTGATGAGTGAGATCCACTCTACTAATATGGAGATGTCTTTAGAAGTGTTAAGGATTTAGAGCAAAATTTAAGGTCTCAGAGTGTAATATATTAGGGGAAAGATTATCAGAAAGTTACTGTAGAGGTTGCCTGACCAATTCTATATGGAGGAATACATTTATCTGAGGCTAAGAGGATTGTTCAAAAGTAGCTTATCTATATTAATGATTAATTACAATGTGGAGAAGACATAGGATGTGATGAGATAGAGGTTCTTCCTTGCTATTTCTTATGATTAAAGAGCTAAAAGGGCAAGAGAGTACAAGTCTGTTAAAGATTGCTTCCTGGGAACCCTAAGCTTGGTACCCATGAGAAGAATGAGATGGTGAGGAGAAACAGAACATGATAAAAGTGATAGGAGGTACCCCCAGATTCAATCTTTAATATAGAGAAAGCAGAAAGCCCTTATTCAGCATACAGACAGAAGTCTTAACTATGATCCAATATTTAACATGTCTTTAGTCCAAGCGTCAAGAGGTAGAGGCAAGCAGGTCTCAATACAGTTGAGGTCAGTCTAATTTATACAGTCACCAGAGGACATAGTGAGATACTGTCTCAAAAACAAACATAAAATGATAAAAACAAAACAAACAATACATCCCATTTATAATAATCAGGAACACTTAAAATCTGAATTGCTCCAACTATGAAAGACTTACAGAAGCAATGGGTGAGCTTTCACAACTTGGCTCCCAAGGTTGTGGGAATTGGGACCAGATGAAATATGCCTAAGAGCTGTAGAAGCAGAAAACCAGAACAACGTCATAACTGCCCATCTCTTCTTCCTTAAGACAGAATCTCCATGATTTTAGGCAATATGAGGAAAATTGGTCCCTTGTAGACTAGCTTACAGGAGCCATTAGAAACATCTAATTACTAGCTGAAATACCCATCATTACCAGTTAACAGAAGGCAACAGAGAAAGAACAAAATTTCTAGGGAACTTGAAGAAGATAAGTGATGTTTGATGAACAGTTCACAGGACAATTAGATAATTTGATTCAGAAGGGACCAAAGGACTGGTATGGAGATTTGTGGCTTTTCTGAGTCCTGTATCAGGATGTGATCTTTACAAGGTAAGAAAAGCTTTGACAGAGCTAATTGATATAGACTAGCATATAAGTCACATTCATAGGTTGCAAAATCATTTAGGAGGAGGTGGGCAACAGGGTAAATATGAGTCCTGTTCAACTTACTTCAAAGCAAATACAGCCAATTTTATATTGAACTGGAGTTTCTAGGGGAAAAACTGAGAGAAAGGCAAATCCTGTGCTTGGAAAACCTTAGAGCCTGAGTAGCAGTTCACAAAACAATATAAAGGAATGAAAGACAGGGATGTACGTATAGGTGATTCCCACTGTATACACCACTATGGAGGTGGTCGGCACAATTTGAGCCACTTCTCCTAAGGAATGACAAAGGTTGATTGTAAGCAAGATATGAGGCCTAAAGGACTAAGTTTGAATTGCAGATTCAATGGTCTGCTATTAATACATAAAATACTTTGGTGTTTGTGGATACTGGAACTGTATCTTATCCATAGCAAACCCCCAAAGTAACATGGGAATGAGCAGCAGTGAATGGATAAAAGAATATGACAGTGGAGGCAAAAAGGACCAAATGTTCTCCTAGAGTTGTCCAGTTATCCCTCCCCACAACAATATACAGATGCAACTCTATATTGTAAGAGAACATTCTGGGGATGGAGATGTGCTGACATGCACAATGTACTGTTGAGGATGCAAACTGTGAAGAAAGTCTTGTATAGTTAGGGTAAATTTAAACTTGTGAAGATGCCTACACTGAGTAAAGTGGCAAATAGTAAACAATATACATGTCCTAGGAGCTCTGGAAAAATTAGAGAAACCATCAAACAGTTAGAAAAACTAAATATTATCTACCTAGCTGAAAGTGTTTTCAACAGCTCACTATGACTGTGGAATGGTCAATGGTGAACATTCAGAATGTTCCTTCAAAGTTACCTCCACAAACTCAATTTTTGTCACAGGATACTCACCTGGGATCTTTCTTTGTTATCCTGCCTGCCATCTGTAAAAAAGTTTTACTACATAGGTGTCAGAATATAGACCATCTGCACATCAGGTATCCTAGAGGCTGTTTACTGGGTTAATATAAATTCACACCACCAGAGAGCTAATATAGGTTGGAAAGTACCTAAACTTCCAACATTTCTTTAGAATATTATGATATCTTACATGTTGCCCAGACATGTGAGGTCTGTGTCATATTGTTGCCACAGATTATGAGGCTGCTATTTTAAAACATAACAGATATTATGACAAATGTGTAGATAAATCAACCTGGGCCATAGAGTTTAGGAAAAAGACTATACAGGGTCTATGCTTGTCAGTGAGGGAACTGAATATCCCTTTGCCTATGTGGATACTCCCACAGGCCTCTTAAAAGCATTTGCATACAAGTGAGCAACAAAGGAAGCCATCGTCAAGGACCCCACACACAGAGGACCCTAGAGAATGAACAGTGACAGTGGTAGCCATTTTTTTGACAAACACTCATTTGTGGAATTTTCTGAAGACACCTGGGTGCAATGGTACTTCCATCCTTTTTACTGCTACCCTCTTGAGGCTAGGTGAATTGAGACAAGGAATGGGTTACTAAAATAGTAAACAAAAAAGGCACCTTGAATAGGTAGAAACAGACAGTCTTGAAGACCATGGGTTATTAAATGAAAATTCTGGTAACTCCATAGGAGCTTTTGTTCAGGGAGGCCCTTGAGGCAGTCAAAATCATAAAGGCTACTGCTGCTGTTAGCTGAATGCCAGAGTAAAATAGTAAAATCCTATTTCTGAAGAATCCCATTTGTGCCTGTCAAAGTGCATTGTAATCATTTTTATTTATGCCCACAGATTGCTGTTGCTGTCAGCTACAATTGGTCATGGAAGGAAACTTCCTTTTTCAAACGAATGGTGCATCACAGCAACTGATACACTGGTGTAGCTCCTGAAAACAATTCACTTTTATGGCATAGTAGCTTAATGATCAGACACAGATGGACATCTCTAGCACCCTTCTAAGTATGGGGACCATAGAGGAAAAGGGGTGTAAAAAATGTAAGAACAGAAAGAAGGGGTAATGCAATTTCAGACTTGAAACACTAAATCTGGATGGGAGATCATTAAGGCTCACAGATTCTGAATTGCTACTTTCCATCTTGGATGAAAGCTCTTTAAACAGGAAGTTCCAAATTGAAATATTTACTGCTGGAGGAGATCCTTCACTTCCAAAAATTATAGGAACACAGTTTTTTACACCCAAAGGAGGAAGATGATGCAGCTTGTTTGATCTTAAATAACTAAAAAGAAAGGAAATGCAACAAGTATGGTCTTTCTATCCTTAACTATCTATTCCTCCCTAGAGAAATTCTTTCACTCATAATGGTCTAGGTAACTAAAGACAGCCTGGAGCTGTCTAGCAAGGCTCAATTATCTGAAGGTCTTCTATACACACAATTTAGAAGCAATTGTACTTTCAAGGGCAATTAACATAATGCCTTACTCCCACTTCACAAGTATAGTCTTATTGGTGGTTTGAATAAGAATGAAAATCAGATATATGTATACCTCTCAGGCCTCTGAGGAGGTTGAAGAACAGATAGCTAGAGTCTCATAATTAAATTTTGAGTTGTTTAGGAGTCAAGAGAGTGTTATAGACCTAAGAAGATGCTTTTAAAATTGTGTTGCAAGTTAGTATGAATGTTGAGTTAGATATAGAACTTTAAACTCATGGAGATGGTTAGATAGAATGTTAATTGAAAGACCCCAGGCTAAGCATGCCTATTTGTTAGCTGCCATTTTAGTCATGCTGCTGCTTGAGATGGGGACTTTCCATGCTGGGCAAGGCCCAGCAAAGACAGGATATCTGTGGTCAGACAATTGGGGGCTGACTCACTGGCAATAGAAAAGTAGCCTTAACAGAACGTCCAGTGTGCTAACGGCAGCCTTATCAGAAAGTCCAGAGTGTGCTTACGGTAGCCTTGTCTGATTTCAGAAATGCCAAGCTTGCCCCTAGCCTGAACCCATGGCCTCATTTAAATCGACCAATGAGAACCCTGTAACCATGCATCTGCTTCTGTAAGCCCGCTTCTTGCCACCCCAACCCTATATAATCTACCTTCGCCCTAGCCCGGCACGCTCAGTCACCCGAAAGCTGTAGCGTCCGCAGGCGCCTATGTAAACAATAAAGTTGCCTCTTGCACTTGCATCCGGTGGTCTCAGTCTCTGTCCTTGGACGCTGGGCCCCAGGGGCGGTGTCCCCATTTCAGGGGTCTTTCATTAATGTCAGGTGCCAAATACATATGGACTGGACATTGGAAATGTAAGCTAAGCCATATAACCCTCAAAACTGTGGCCTAATTACCTCTGTTGTTTTGTATTGTATCTATTATCATAAGAGAAAGAGCCATTTGTTGGACTGAAAGGGGAAACTGTAGGGGGAAATAAGATATACCTTAAACTTAAAAAAAAAAAAAGGGAAGAGGATGGGCGGTTGAGGGTGGGAGGATAGGACTGGAGTGGGGAATAGGGAGGGAACTGCGATTGAGATGTAACTTGAAGAAATAAAAAATAAAGAAAAAAAAGAATGTCAGATGTAACTTGAAGTAATAAATAAATGTAATTAAAAAAAAAAAAAGAATGTCCACCTCAGCTGGGCGTGGTGGAACACATCTTTAATCCCAGCACTCGGGAGGCAGAGGCAGGCGGATCTCTTTGAGTTCAAGGTCAGCGGGTCTACAAAAGACAGCCAGGCTACTACACAGAGAAACCCTGTCTCAAAAAAACAAAACAATGATCCCCATAGGCTCACATATTTGAATATTTGGCTCCCAATTGTACTGTTTAGGAGGAATTACAAGGTGTGGCCTTGTTCAAAGAGTTGTGTCACTGGGGGGTGGACATTTTGAGATTTTAAAAGCACAAAGCAGCCCCAGTCCTTCTCTGCCTCTGTCTGCAACTTGCTGCTAAAATGTCATCTCTCAGCTACTGCTCCAGCACCATGCCTGCCTGCCTGCTGCCATGTTCCTTGTGGTGTCTCTTCACAGCATTAAAACAGTGGCTAAAACAAGTCCCAAGAGTACACAGGCTACCTGTGAGATATATATGTAGTATTTTCCTCAGAGTTTGCCTTTTCCATGAAGCAGCTTTGAGTTATACAAATGCCTCTAAGTAACCCATCTCACAGACTCCTATACTTAGTCCCTATACCTCATTAATTTTATAAGTTGGACTCTGGTGGTATCAATACTTTGGGTTGTCATTGGTTCTCTACCTGGGATAAGAAGACATTTTCTCACATCTCCCCAGGAAAAGAATCATACAACAAAAGAAAGCTTTGTTTCTAATGTTTGTCTCCCCCAACTCACGTAGGAAAAACTCAGACAGGCTTGTCAACTTGTGTTGAAAAACATGACTCCCTAGGTCACTGTTAAGCATAAAATTGTAGTTAAGCCTAAAGTGTTTCCAATCTTTGTTTAAGGAGAACTATTTGAGGGCAGCCAGGTTAAATGTAAAGCTCTAATCTCTATTTGCATTGAAGAGGATAATCGTGTATCTATAGAATGATCAAACAGTAGCTGTGGTAGAAAAGAGGAAAACAAACACCTGGAGGTGGAAACAGATATTAAGAGTAAGAGGAAAATGATAATAAAATTACTGTCAAAATTGCTTAGTTTTAGGACACTCCCTACAGTCACTGAAGGCATGTAATTTTTTTTCTATACAAGGCCTCCCATAAAGTGAAGTGCAGAACTTAGTAGGACACAGATGCAAATGTTACTGTCACAGCTGGGAAGAAATAAGAAAAAATCTTTTATACTGTAGGTGAAGAAGTAGAGAGAGTTAGATGTGTCATTCATCTATTAAGAGTCATTCAATTTCTTTTTGTTTATGACATTTGAGATCCTTAAAGAAAGTCACTTAGTAAATAACGTTTTTGTTTCTCAGTTACTGCAGTAGTTACAGGAAGAGACTGGGAGAAGAATGTGCAAAATGATGCACATACCTACTAGAACATAGTGAAACAATGTCATTGACACAGAGACTATCATTGTAGGGCAGCCACTGGCCATAATTCTGGAAGTATCTTATAAATTGTGGAGATAGAAAACTGATGGTTTATTTCAGCTAAATAGCTTGAAAATTTCACATCTACTGTATTTCCTTTTGTTCATTGAAATTTCTCAAATGATAAGTGACCATGTGTCAAGCTTCCTGTCACGTACATGCCACTGCTGCCCCTCCTTTCTCTGTGAAATGACAAGGCTGCTGCTGATGTGCTACTGCTGTTCCACTGATAGATATTTTGCCAGCTGTGGACAGGCTGTGCGAACATTGTGTTCCTAAGCTAATCATTGCTTCTAGACCTGAATGCAAGCTGTCTAACTTCATTCTCAAACTAAAGCATGAGTTACCTATTTTTTTTTAAAAATACCATTTTCTGCATTTTATCTCATTATAAAAAACCCAAAAGTAACCCAGAAAATATAAAATGGTCTTTCCGTTCTTTAATGTCTACCTTGAAAATAATTCCTTCCATTCATATGCCAAATTTTTCTACCTTTTGCTATGCCAGAAGCCCTCATTCCTTCATCTTTTCTTTTTTTTCTTGTTTCAGTCTCATTGTAATGTGTAACCTTGAGAGAGTGTCCATTATCCTTTAGGCTCAAAAGGACTCTTGTCTTCAAGTTCTAAGTAGAAGGCAGCTAAGGATTCCTCTTGAGGGTTGCACACATTTGTTGGCTTTGTTACATGGTGGCAGATATGTGAAATATAGTGAATAAAAATGTCTGTAGGAGTCAAATTGTACTTGTGAAATAAAAAGACCAAAAACCAACTCCTTAATCTTTTCAAATATCCATTACTCAGATATAGTTTCCAACTCAGTGCTAACAGCCAGTTTTTCCTAATATATAGTTGTTTTTTGTGATGATCAAGTAACACTGTCAACTTAGAAACTTGCTAATTAAAATAGCATCATTTCATTCACACTCAATAAAACGTTAAAATAAGGGAGGCAGCTCTATCTGGAGAGAGAGATCAGTAAGAAACAGTGGTAGAGAGGAAGGACAAATAATTGTATATATAGCTTAAATGAATTATGCTTCTTGTGCTGACAGTGCTTTCCACAAGAACAAGAAACTAACAAAACCCTAGGACCAGCCATGAGAAACCTGTAGCCCATGTGACTTACAAAACAACATATAGGCGGGATTCGGGAACTCCCATTTGGAGAGGCGCCTGGTAAGATCCATTCCAACTTACAGCAGGCAGAATCAGGGTCCACTTGGCCATAGATTGCTGGCCTATTGGGCTCCCCACACCTCAGGTAGAACTTATACCCACTTTAAAAACTTTGCGAGATAGTGGAAGGCTTAGCAAGGAACAAACAGGGGGCTCAGCGGGTGGTCTGCAGCCACTCATGAAGCGGAGGGCGGGAGGTTCCGAGAGAGAGCGGGAAGCCGGGAACACAAAGGCAGGGTGGGAGGGGCCGAATCCCGGGCACTCACGGCAACACAGATGGGGCGGGAGTCCGACTGGCAGGGCCAAATCCCCGCAAACCCACGGCAGGACAACTGGGGAGAGAGACAGGCATGAGCGGGACCAGGGATCCATGCACCCACAGCTGAGCTGCTGGGGCGAGAGGTCCACCCAGGCAGCCGGAGAATCCGGGGCTTGGGGTACCCACGGCCTAGCAGCCAGGGAGGGGGACCCGCGGCGGTGCAGACAGGAAGGGAATCAGGCTCAGAGGCCAGCCCTGTGGCGAGAAGCCTAGTGAGAAACCAGAAATCGGGACCATAGCTGTATTCTGGAAAATCCAGACATATTAGATGTGGAGGCAGACCCTGTCAGGCTCTGTGACGACAAACAAAGCCCACAGAATCTGTGCCTGGGCAAACAGGTCCATACCATCAGAACCATTACAGGCTGATAACACAGAGTGCAACATAAAGAAGTCTGAATTGGGAGCAGTGAAACAATCCTGGTCCACTACTCACAACCTGGGAATAGGCTGCACCAGCTCACAGTACCTCAGGCGATTAAAACCACAGTGACCTTGAAATCCCCCTGTAAACAACGACAGATAGCCAAGTAATTCGTCCCCTGCACCAAATCATCCACTGTGGTTCCAAGCACAGAAAACAGACAGCTAAACGCATCCAATGGCCAAAGATCAAAAAAAAAAAAAAATAGAAATCAAGGAAATATGACTCCAAAAAGCAGAATTATCCTAGCTCATCCAATTCAGATGACCACACACCAACAGAAACACATGAAAATGTTGACAATTCTGCATTATGGAAAGTGATAGAATCACTGCAAGAAGAACTTAAATCTATGAAGGAATTCAAAGAAGCCACAATTCCACAAGTCAAAACAAGGAACAACACCATTAAAGAGCTCCAAGCCAAGGTGACAGAGCTTGAACAGGAAAAGGAAAAAGCCATGAAAGATTTTCATACAAAAACAAGCAAGCTCGAGAAGGAAATGTACAAAACGAACAAAACCATACAAGACAAGAAAATAGAAATAGAAACAATAAAGAAAACACAGTCAGAGTTAAAAG
>CAJQZJ010034102.1:1361873-1380936 GCA_907164525.1 Lophiomys imhausi | reverse complement strand
ACTAAAACAGAAATTCTTGATAAGGAAGATAAAACTTTCAAGAATCACTGGTTTCTCCAAATGCATTAACATCCTTCAGCTTCCATTTTTTATTATGAAATATATCCCTATGGTCACTAGGACCTTCTCAGAAAATGTTCCTATTTATTTTTTTTTAGAATACCTGCTTTCCTATTAATGAAACCAGATATTCCACAGTTTCAGTAAATGTAGCTCTGTGTAACTGATCCTATGTCTTCTTTTGACATGGGGTCATTTCACAGCACTAAGGTAATCTGTGTCACATTCGCCTTGTTACAAGTGCTTACAATATGGTGAGCCTGATTCAGGTCAATGAAAGTAATGGCCATGGTTGCTGATATCATGAGGAAGACAAAAGCTCTCATCAATGAAGATATGAAAAAAAAGCTATACATATGGAGTCAACACAAGAATATAGTGTTTAATAATAGAATAAAAAAAGAGAGCTTTTGGATTACAAGATAGGCAGAAAACAAAACTTGATAATATTGAATGAATTCTTAGGTACAGCACACTTGGATATCTACCTCTGGACTTCACTGCTAAGAAAAAAATATGTATCTTTTTGACTATTTGAATATGTGTCCTTGTTTTAAAATATTACTTTTATTTTATATAGTGTCGGCTTTGTTTAATAAACCATTTCATGATATTTTTGTCAGGGGGGTTAGCCATATATTTTTTTTTCAAGATATAAACCAAGACATTCATTACAGTATTGAATGTTGACATCTCAAAAGAGAAAATTTTCTAAGAATAAATATTGAAAATATAATCCTGAAAATGATTTTAAATAAATTTATTTACATTTTAAAGAGGAATCGAGAAATAAATATCAACAGTAGACTTCTTAGGCCCTTACACAAAATAATAAACACTAGCACACATATTTTGATAGAGGTGACACTGAGGCACATCAACAAGAGTCACAGCAGTAAGATAGTTATAAATAGCGAGGTACACATAAAGTAGGTCACATAGTAAAAACCACAAACATATCACTGTAGTTAGTGGTCTATACTCCCAGCTTCATAACTGACATCATTAAAATACCAGGAAAAACAGTCTAACAATTTTGATTTTAATTCAAAGCTGTCATATCCAATTACCATATAGACAATCATTCAAAAAGATGATATCTAAAGAAACTTTCTTTCACAAAGGCAACATGTGAAGAGGAAATCTTATATATTTAGAAAGTCTTCTTATCTTCTTATTTATATGTGTGTAGAATACTAAAATACAAAGTCAATATTAAAATTATGTACTTTACCAAAGTCAAATTTGTAAAATTATACTTAACAAATTAGAAGTCACAAATTTTTATGTCTTGCTGGTAATGATATGAAGTTAAAAAAATTAGCACACAGATTTGTGAAAAATAATAAGGACAACCTGAAGTAGTAACAAAAATCTGAAATATTAAAGTTTAAAAAAACAAAAACAAAAGAAAGGACTGTGTAAAAGCATATTATAGGATTAGAATGTATAAAACCATAGAAATAGGCTCTAAGAGTTGGCCAGCTTCCATGATCAAGAACTACATTTTTAAGGTTTGAATCATGATGAATATTTGCTTTGAGGGGGTACATTAATTGTCTTTTCAGAGTATGTTCACAGCATAGTCCATGAGGCATTTCTGATTTTAGAGTTCTTTTATGATTTTGGCTCCATTCCATGAGCATTCTTTATTGAATTCTTTCATGTATGTATTGTATTTCTCTACTGCTTAGATTATATAGAATTATATTAAATATACACTAATATATAGACCATGATAGACTATTGTCAATATGATTGGACTGAGATACGTGAAAGCTTAGTACAACGAAGTTTGGTTTATTTCTTTTAAACCATTTCTACTGGTAATTGATATGTAGAACAGTAATTGTGGAGGAGAGACCTACCCTGGTGTAGGTATTACTATACAATAATCTGAGAGTCCAAATGAAATATAATTGGAACAAAGAAAAAGTTAGCCAGTCAGTCTGACTGAATTATTGATCCCATGTGTGTCTTAGTCACTGATTTATTACTAAAAGGGACACTTTAACCAAGGCAACTCTTATAAAAGAAAGCATTTTAATTAGGGACTTTCTTAGGTATTCAGAGGCTAAGTCCATTATCCTCATGACAGGGAGCATGGTGTCAGGTGGACAGTGCTGGAGAAATAGCTGAGAGCTACAATCGGATCCACAGGCAGAGAAAGAGAGCCCAAAACTGTCATGGGATTTTGAAACTCCAAATCCTACCTCCATATACTTCTTTCAACAAGTCTGTACCTACGCCAACAAGTCCACATCTTCTAATCTTTTTAATCATTTCCAAGATTTTTCCTCCGCAGTGATGAAGTAGTCAAACATGTGAACCTATGGAGCCATCCTTATTAAATATACTATAACATATCGTGAGACATCCAGTTCATAGATTAGGAAACTACTGTGTTCTCTAGTTTCCCAGGGTATTGTGCTAACCTTATGCCAATCACACAAGTCAATCTAGTATAGGCTCTTTATAATTAAATATAATCTGTCAGTTCTCCTCTAGAGAGTGCAGACTAATACATAGACCACAAAATGGTAAAAAAAAAAAAGAAAAAAGAAAAAAAAACAATCTTACAGAACAGCAACACCATAGTGCAGTATCTTCTAATTCCACAGTATACATAATTATTTCTAAAACAGTTATTTTGTTGGCTTCTTCAGGCAAATAAATATTTAATTCATTGAATGACTCTAGGGCCTGGTGTGGTGGCACAGACTTTTAATCCCAGCACTCAGGAGGCAGAGGTAGGCGAGTCTCTGTGAATTCAAGGCCAGCCTGATCTACAAAGTGAGTCCAGGTGAGTCAAGGATACACAGAGAAACAATGCCTTGAAAAACCTAATAAATAAATAAATAAATAATAAATATAAATTACCCTGGAAATTTCATCAAGTAGAAAGAATATGCATTTTAGTTAGACTACACATTTTCTTTATTTTTTTGAATGTGAACATTTTAAAAAAATGTTTATTTATTACTTCAAGTTACATCTCCATCACAGGGCCCTCTTTCCACCCCTCCTAGTCCCACCCTCCTGCCCTCTACCTGCTCTGCCTTCTGTCCTACTCCTCCAGAGTGGAGTGTCCCTACATATCAGTCCCAGCCCTAGCTCAGCAGTCATATGAGAGCTAAGAGCCTCCTCATGTACTGAGACCTACATGGAAGCACCACTAGGGCAAAGTGTCTCATTAACAGGTAACAAAGTCTATGTTCCTGTTCCTTTTGGTGCATTGTTTGTAGTATAGTTATCCTGTACCATATGGATAATATCCGGTTATAAGTGAATGCCATGTGCATCTTTCTGACTCTTGATTAGCTTACTCAGGATGAGCTTTTCTAATTCCATCCATTTGGTGGCAAATTGCATGATTTTTTTGTTTCTGGTGCCTGAGTAATATTCCATTGTGTAGATGTACCACAGTGTTTTTATCCATTCCTTGGTTGAGGGACATCTGGGTTATTTCCAGTTTCTAGCTATTGCAAATAAGGCTGCTATGAACAGAGATGAGGAAACATCATTGTGGTTTGGTGAGGAATCATTTGAATATATACCCAGAAGTGGTATGGCTGGGTCTTCAGGTAGAGCTATTCCAATTTTTCTAAGATATCGCCAGACTGATTTCCATAATGGTTGTATGAGTTTGCACTCCCACCAGCAAAGGAGGAGAGTTCCCTTTTCTCCACAACCTCGCCAACATGTGCTGACATTTGAGTTTTTATTCTTAGCCATTCTGACAGGTGTGAGATGGAATCTCAGAGTTGTATTGAGTTGCATTTCTTAAATGCTAAGGATGTTGAGCATTTATTCAAGTGTATCTCAGCCATTAGGGATTCTGCCTTTGTGAATTCTCTGTTTGGCTCTGTTCCCCATTGTTTGATTGTGTTATTTTGTTTCTTGGTATTTAATTTTTTTAGTACTTTGTAAATTTTGGATACTAGCCCTCTGTCAAATGTGGTGTTGGTAAAGATCTTTTCCCAATCTGTAGGCTGCCATTTTGTTCGAATGACAGTGTCTTTTGTGTTACAGAAGTTTTTCAGTTCCATGAGGTCCCATTTATTAATTGTTGGTCTTAGATCCTGAGCTGTTGGTGTTCTGTTCAGGAAGTTGTCACCTGTGCCAATCTTTCAAGGGTTTTTCCCACTTTCTCTTCTAGTAGATTTAGTGTGACCGGGCTTATGTTAAGGTCTTTGATCCACTTGGACTCCAGTTTTGTACAACGTGATAAGTATGGGTCTAATTTCATTCTTTTACATGTGAACATCCAGTTAGACCAGCACCATTTGTTGAAGATGCTTTCCTTTTTCCATTGTGCAGTTTTGGTTTCTTTGTCAAAAATTAGGTGGCCATAGGTATGTGGGCCCATTTTTGGGTCTTCAATTCGATTCCATCGATCTACTGGTTTGTTTCTATACCAGTACCATGCTGTTTTTACTACTATTGCTCTGTAGTATAGCTTGAAATCTGGGATGGTGATACCTCCAGATGTTTTTGTTTTTTATTGTACAGGATTGATTTAGCTATTCTGAGTTTTTTGTTGTTCCTTATGAAATTGAGAATAGCTTTTTCCAGGTCTATAAAGAATTGTGTTGGTATTTTGATAGGAACTGCATTGAATCTATATATTGCTTTTGGTAGGATGGCCATTTTTATTATGTTGATCCTACCTATCCATGAGCATGGGAGATCTTTCTATCTTCTAAAGGCCTCTTCCATTTCTTTCTTCAAGGGCTTGAAGGTTTTTTTTTTAATACTTTATTTTTTTTTCTTCAAGTTACATCTCACTCATAAACCCTTCCCTATTCCCCCTTCCTGTCCCACCCTTCCACCCTCTTCCCCCCAACAGCTTCCCCTTTCAGTCCAATAAATGGTTCCTTCTCTTATAACAGTAAATACTATACAAAACAACAGAAATAAATATGCCACATTTATGAGAGTTAAATGGCCCAGTATACATTCCCAATGTCCAGTTCATACATATTTGGCTCCTGACTTTAACATTCTACCAACTAACCATCTCCATGAGTTTAAAGTTCTGTAACTGACTCAGCTTTCATACTAACTTGCATCACTATTATAAACATCTTCTTAGCTCTAGAATGCCCTCTTGATTCCTAAACAACTCAAAATTTAACTATGAGACTCTAGCTATCTATTCTTCAACCACCTCAGAGACCTGAGAGGGATAAATATATCTGATTATATAGGAAGTGCAGGGCCTGCAGCTTCCAAAACTAAGAAATGACATACCAGTGACTGCCTGGACAGTTCCCATTTTCTCTCCATACATTCCTGCATCAGTCTTCAGCCTTTTGGTCCTGTTTCTCTGACAGACATTTATTGTAGAGCAGGGATTATGAAGGACTTACCTACCCTGTCTTGGCAGAGCTAGGCTGTCGACTTCCCTGCTACCAAGTTTTGTCCTTTTTGAACAGCAGTCTGTCTGCAGTTGAAGCAAGAAGTTTTTTCATGCCAAGAGATAGGCTTGCCACTAATTCAACCATCTCACACTGGAGATTCTTTGATGCTTATCTTCTACTTGGAGTAGAATAGGGGGTGCTGTCAGGAGCTGATATGTCTCAATATCAAAAAAAAATCTTAATTTAAGACAACATCTTTGAATGGGCTTGAAGTTCTTGTTGTACAGGTCCTTTACTTGCTTGGTTAGAGTTACCCCCAGGTTTTTACATTGTTTGTGGCTATGGTGAAGGGTGTTGTTTCCCTAATTTCTTTCTCAGCCCATTTATGTTTTGTATAAAGAAGGGCTTCTGATTTTTTTAAAAATTAGTTTTGTATCCAGCCACCTTGCTGAAGGTGTTTATCAGCTGTAAGTGTTCTCTGATGGAATTTTTGGGGTTACTTATGTATACTATCATATAATATGCAAATAGGGAAAATTTGACTTCATCATTTCCAATTTGTATCCCCTTGATCTCCTTTAGCTGTCTTATTGCTCTGGCAAGAACTATGTTGAAGAGATATGGTGAAAGTGGACATCCTTGCCTTGTCCCTGAGTTTAGAGGAAATGCTTTAAGTTTTTCTCTATTTTCTAAACATTTTCAAACTGATAAATTTCATCATTGACACACTTTGTAGTCCATGCTTTTTTTCAAAATTTAACCTCTAACCTCTCTGACACAGCCTAGCTTTTCTTCATTGGACTTTATGTTTTCAGAAATATAACCTTCCAAAATATCAACATCTGTGACTGTTAACATTCAAGGATTTTGATCTTCAAGATTTTGACTTATACAATTTAAGAATAAGAATATTAATCATTGGGTTTTTTGCTATTTTCATAATCATCTTTTTTAATGTATATTTATTACTTCAAGTTATACCTCTATCACAGTTCCCTCTCTCCACCCCTCCTGGTCCCACCCTCCCACCCTCTTCCACATTCTCCCAACTATACTACTCCTCTAGAGTGGGTTGCCCCTACATATCAGCCCCACTTAGTTCAACAGTCATATGAGTGTTAAGAGCTTCCTCTTGCACTGGGGTCCTATATGGCAACTCCATTACGGCAAAGTGTCCCACTAACAGGTAACAAGGTCTATGTTCCTGCTCCTTTTGGTGTGTTGTTTGTAGGATAGTTATCCTGTACTACATGGCTAAAATCCAATTATAAGTGAATAGATGCCATGTGCATCTTTCTGAGTCTGGGTTAGCTCACTCCAGATGAGCTTTTCTAGTTCTACCCATTTGGCTGCAAATTTCATGATTTCCTTGTTTCTGATAGCTGAATTGTATTCCATTGTGTAAATGTACCACAATTTTTTAAATCCATTCTTCATTTGGGGTATATCTGGGTTGTTTACAGTTTCTAGATATTACAAATAGCTGCTATGAACATAGATGAGGATATGTCCTTGTAGTTTGGTGAGGAATCGTTTAGATGTATACCCAGAGGTGGTATGGCTAGGTCTTGAGGTAGAGCTATTCCTAGTTTTCTAAGATATCGCCAGACTGATTTCCATAGTGGTTGTACAAGTACACACTCCCACCAGCAATGGAGGAGTGTTCCACTTTCTCCACAGCCTCACCTGCATGTGCTGTCATTTGAGTTTTTGATCTTCCTAATTAATCCAATAAGTCTAGATTACATAGTTGTGCAACAGATGAAAAAATTTTATGGATAAGGAATAGTCACAAATTCTTGGAATTCCATATTCAGCAACATCTATTCAAGGTGTTTTCTAGAATATCTGTCTACTCTAGCTAAAAAGATGAGAATTAGTAGTTCCCAGGTGAATCATAAACATCTAACTTAAAAAATTAATATGAATAAAATTTCAATAGTTACTAAGAATACAGGAGGGAAAAAGGTGAGGAAAAATGTGGATTGTTATGACTAGGAAATGCCTTTGTAGAGTTATGATCTAATTGACTATTTAAAAATTGCATGCAGATTATAGTTTGCTATATTTAAATGTCCTCTCTAGGGACTGCAGTTACCACTGTACTAAAGATAAAGCCGGATAGTTTTGGAGACATTTATTTCCAATAGAGTGTATTTACTTTGGAAAACTCTACAGCATGAAGTTAGAAAGACAAACTATTAATATTTTGGGGACCTGCCTCCTGTGCCTCACCCTGCAATGACAGGTTTGCTTTCTTATCACATAGACTTAGTTTTCAATTTTGTTTGTCTGGTTCTTCATTTTCTTTATTTTTTATTTCTTCAAGTTACATCTCAATTGCAGTACCCTCCCTATTCCCCCTCCAGTCCCACACTCCCACCCTCAACCCCCCCCATCCTCTTCCCTTTTTTTTTTTCTTTTAAGTTTAAGGTATGTTTTATTTCCCCCTATATTTTCCCCTTTCAGTCCAACAAATGGCTCTTTCTCTTATAATCATAAATACAATACAAAACAACAGAGGTAATTGGGCCACAGTTATGAGGGTTATATGGCTTAGCATACATTCCCAATGTCCAGTCCATATGTATTTGGTACCTGACTTTAACATTCACTATCTAACCATCTCCATGAGTTTAAAGTTCTATATCTGACTCAACATTCATACTAACTTGCAACACAATTTTAAAAGTATCTTCTTAGATCTATAACACTCTCTTGACTCCTGAACAACTCAAAATTTAATTATGAGACTCTAGCTATCTGTTCTTCAACCACCTCAGAGACCTGAGAGGGATAAATATATCTGATTTTATAGGAAGTACTGGGCCTGGAGCTTCCCAAACTAAGAAATGACATACCAGTGGCTGCCTGGACAGTTCCCATTTTCTCTCCTTACATTACAGCATCGATCTTCAGTCATTTTGCCCCGTTTCTCTGACAGACATTTATTGTAGAGCAGGGGTTATGAAGGACTTACCTACCCTGTCTTGGCAGAGCTAGGCTGTTGACTTACCTGCTTCCAGGTTTTGTCCTTTTTGGACAGCATTCTGTCTACAGTTGGAGCAAGGGGCTTTTCCTACCAAGAGATAGGCTTGCGACTAATTCAGTCATCTCCCACTGGAGATTCTTCGATGCTCATCTCTACTTGGAGGAGAATAGGGGTGCTGTCAGGAGTTGATATGTCTTGATATAAAAAAAAAATCTAAAGTTACGAAAACATCTTTGATTCTTCATTTTCAAACATCTCTTAAAAGTCACTGTGCATGTCTGAGGTTAGAAATGAGGTAATTCAAAATTTAGTTTTTGATTCTTTGGAAAGTTTTTATTTGGTTTTTATGGTCTCTAACAAGCTGGCTGGGTCTTAATGTCACTAGGCAGAGGATCTAATCCTTCTATAAATGACTGGTGGACGGTAAGTGCTCTTCCTATGAGCTCACATATTCCTAACTTAGGACAAAATAAGGAGACGATCAAAGACACCATAGAGGATGGAAGCTGAAGCAGGAATAAAAAAGATAACTTGATGTGTACTAAGTAGAGAAATGAAAACTGAATTCTGTTAGGAAAATACCTGGTTGAGAGCAGCAAGAGAAGACAAATTAGAGCCAGAGAAAGCCTAGCAGTAGTGTAAAAAGAAGTACAGACACAAAATGATATAGAGGAGTTAGAGACAATTGTTTACAGTAGCATGGAGACAGGACTTTAACACCCAACAGGTAAGATAAAGACAGCCAGGACCTGGGAGCATTATCACAAGCGATGTAGGTATATCTAGCTCATTGGTATTTACTGGCAAGTGTGAAGAACATGAATATTTGACTTTATTTAAAAGGTTGTTACCAATGAAGTTTACAGAGAAAGTTCTATACTCATATTAATCAAATTGTAGATTAAAATTTTACATCCAAAGCGTCAGAAACTATACTCAAAACCTAATCCTAGAAAGAACTGTATGGGATTCATTCCAAGGAAAATGTAGCAAAATGTAGTTCCTACATGTCTGAGTACATATGGTTCTCATTTTTGGTAATAGTACTATCTACCAAGGAGAAATCATGAATAGTTTCTGGAAAGATGCCCAGAAGCCAAACTCACTCTAAATCTAGTAAGAAGTGCTCATCTTTGATGCTTTCCACATTTCATAATGAAGTTGGTTAAAAGTGTGGGTTCAGGAACTAATGAGCTCCCTGTTGAATCTTAATTTTGTCAGTATCTGGTAGTGGATAGATTTTATAAGTTTTCTGATCATTTAATGCTTCTGTTTCTGAACAGTGAGACTAATAGCAATACATGAGCCATAGGATTATTATGTAAAGTTATTGAACAAGTACATAAAAAGTTCCTAGAATGCAGCCTAGCTAAGAGAAAGGACTCATTATTGATAGTTATTATTATTTACATGTAGACACTTGGATATTTTTAGTAGAAAATTCAAGTCCTAGACTTATAGCTTTTAACCATTTTTAAAACAAGAAGTTGTTCTTGAAATTTAAACCATCATATATACCAAAAAAGTATTTCTTTTGATATAAAAATAAATCTAATACTCTATCCAGCCATCTATCAATATCAATACAAAGGCCATGAAGAATATAGCTTGAAAACTATTGAATACAAATAAATCAAACTCCAATTTCTAATGGGAAAGGAACTGCTATCTATTTGTTGGAGTTCATTGGCTTCAGTAATGGGACCTTCAGTATTCCAGGTTAATCTTGTTTGATGTTAGGAGATAGACCTTGGACAAAACAGGATTCATTGTAGTTGGTGGCACCATAACTTGTGTTGCAATTGTGTAATGGTAGTGGCTTCAGACTGGGGAGAATTATTGTAGAACATGAAGTACTTAGGCCAGAATATAGCTGGAAATGGAAACAAAGACCTCAATTGTCAGATGACTGTAAAATCACTTTCCCTCCCACAGTCCATGGTTTATTGATGAAAAGAGTAGATGTTAACTGCTCCAAACAGATCTACTAAGATTCCAGATCCTAAAGACTGGACTTCATACACAAAATAATACTAAACAAACTCTCAGCCTTTCTGGAGTTTACTTTCTGTGTCCTGTAAGTCATCTGTGCTGCTCTTGACTAGGACTGTGTGCTTCTAAGTTCAGAGACTTTTCTTGTACACATGCTTTTGACATTAGAAACAAGACCTTTGTGGCAAAACCAATCTTTCTCTTATTACAATTTTTCATACAAAATATTTTGAGTATATTTTTCTCTCTCCCTACTCCCCACAGATCCTCCACACATCCCTACTCACCCAACTTTATGTTCTCTGTTTATCTGTCTGTCTGTCTGTCTGTCTCTCTATCTATCTATCTATCTATCTATCTATCTATCTATCTATGGATCAGAAACCAAGAAATATATGTATTTCATCAAATACTTTTAGTGTGCACATAGAAAATAAAAAGCCAGTAAAATGATTTTTTGCCCCAATTCCATACAAATTAGTGTAGATTAAAGTGCCCATCTCCATTCTGAGGTATAGAGTAGGACCACTGAAATTTGTTAAGCTTCATATTCACACTATTCTATCTTGTAATTCCTTCAGTAATTCTGCCATCCATTCTGATTTTCTTATGTTATAGACTGGCTTAAGGGTTGGTTTTAAAAATTCTAGAAACAGACATAGGAAACTATTCTTTAAGTGGATACTATTAGAAAAACAAAAACACAGGAAATAGTGCCAAAGAAAAACACAGTGATTGAATCAGAGATCAGTAGCACAATCTCTCTGAAGATTTATGAGGATAAGGATGAGGAATGCTATGCGAATGCTTTGAAAGAACAAGATATTTGAAGGCTGTGATTCAAGGAAAATGTGGAAGATGGCTGAGCAAATATCAATTTGTCATCACGAAACCTGGAAAAAATCATGTTTCTATGATTTTCCAAAGCCTTATAATTTCTAAAATTTCTTGAGTTATTTAAAACTTTTAGATTTTTTTCAAAAATTTTTTAAATTTATTTTTTATTTCTTCAAGTTACATCTCAATCACAATCCCCTCCCTACTCCCCCCTCCAGTCCCACTCTCCCACCATCTTTCCCCTCAATCCCCCATCCTCTTCCCTTTTTTTTCAAAGTTTAAGGTATATCTTTTTCCTCCCAACAGCTCCCCCTTTCAGTCCAACAAATGGCTCTTTATCTTATAACAATAAATACAATACAAAATTACAGAAATAAATAGGCCACAATTATGAGAGTTATATGGCTTAGCATACATTCCCAATGTCCAGTCCATATGTATTAGGCACCTGACTTTAACATTCTACTATCTAACCATCTCCATGAGTTTAAAGTTCTGCATCTAACTCAACATTCATACTAATTCGCATCACAATTTTAAAAACATCTTCTTAGATCCAGAACCCCCTCTTGCTTCCTAAATAACTCAAAATTTAACTATGAGACTCTAGCTATCTATTCTTCAACCACCTCAGAGATCTGAGAGGGTAAATATATCTGATTATATAGGAAGTGCAAGACCCGCAGCTTCCAAAACTAAGAAATGACATACCAGTGGCTGCCTGGATAGTTCCCATTTTCTCTCCATACATTACAGCATCAACCTTCAACCATTTGGTCCCATTTCTCTGACAGACATTGATTGTAGAGCAGGAATTATGAAGGACTTGCTTACCCTGTCTTGGCAGAGCTAGGATGTCGAATTACCTGCTTCCAAGTTTTGTCCTTTTTGGACAGCATTCTGTCTACAGTTGAAGCAAGGGGTTTTTCTTGCCAAGAGATAGGCTTGCCAGTAATTCAACCATCTCCCACAAGATGCCCTATGTATCTCTCATATTTAGATAAGCAAATGTTGCTTGTCTCCTAGCAACTTGATTTCTGATTAGTGTAGAAAATACTGTGATAGACTGTCATAGTGCCTAACAAAATGACAAGCTTGAATGACTATTAGTTTGCATTTCTTAATTATCATAAACAGTTTATGACAGTTGGTAGCAAAAGGCTGAAACTTCACATTTCATTTTTAAGCATTACTAGGTACAATACCTTTAAAAAGCATTATCCTTATTTGGTATCAATATACAAAGATCAAAACCAATGTGGCCAAATATAAATCTTAATTTTGTATCAATATGCAAATATCAATACTTATATAGCCCAATACAATCTTAATTTTGCATCAATATACAAGGGTCAGTACCATTGTGGCCAAATATAATCTTAATTTTGTATCAATATACAAAGATTGATACTGATGTGGCCCAATACAATTTTTATTTTGCATTAATATACAAAGATCAATACCAATTTAGCCAAATATAATATTAATTTTGTATCAATATACAAAGGTATAAGGGCATATTCAATAATCTGTCCTTTTTTCTTGATCTTTCCTATATTATATTTATGTCCCATTTTTTTCTCAAGTCTGTTCACTCCTACATAGGAGAGAAAGAAGGATAGAGAAAAGAAAAAGAGAGCAGTCCCTGGGTAAAACCTCCAAAACCTATTGAACAAGACCATTTAACAGCTTGTATTCTCTTCCCCTAAATAACAAGATTTTCTATTATCCATCAAATGATCAAAGGGGGAAAATACCCTCCCCACCTTTTGGGGATGGATGTCACTCTCTTAAAATGACTTCCTGCTGATTTGGGACATAGTGAACCTGTTTGGGGCCTAAATAAGAATGGAAAAATGGTTAAAAATGTTATTAGAATCATTTGATGTTCAGTCCTTTTGTGCTCAGCTATTTAAATGTCCTAAGAAGTTCATAGACAGAAGCTGAACTTCAGGGCTTTACTGAGGTTCTGACTGGAGTAGTCTGTGGAGCTGAACAATCTTAGCGATTTTGAATTGTTGTGGTTATAGACTTTTGAGGAAACAGCTATTGAAGAAGTCTGCAAGGCTGGATTGTCTCTACTTCTTGTCTTCTTTGGTGTGTGATCTGTTTTCTTCTGAGGTTTCCGTTGTCCAGTTGTCCCTAGATTCCTTGGATGGATGCTTTAAATCTCCTGGAAAGACAAGAACAGAGCCCTGCCCTAATCCTAACTCTGGGACACTACCTTTATTTTTTTTTTTGGGGGGGGGTCAGGTAATTTTATACTCGGAAATATATTCAGCTTCAGACAACCATACTTGGTGTGGAAAAAAAATTCTCATATTTTTCATGCCAGTGGAGTGTTTGTACACAACAATGGAAAGGATCAACAAACTGCCTACGCTGCAGTCATAGTTTAGAGTGGCTATCATAACATACAAACCCATATCCCTCAAAAGTCATTTCCATTTATTGAGACCTTTAAAAGACCAGTACTTCTACAGCTATCAATACAAGTATCCAACTGGGTTTAAGGAGAAAAGCATTGTGGTAACTTAGGAAATGTGGATTCAGGTGTTGCCTATGAACTGAATGAGATAGCTAATTATATATTCAGCTGCCCTGGACAAGCTAAATCTCTGAAAATGGCTATCCTTCAGATATAGTGTCCCATTCATAATTTAACTCCATCCTCTGGAATATCTTGCCACACACAGTTATCAAATGAATAATGAAAAACAGATGAATTGGTAGTTTAGTCATACATGTTATGGTCTTTAACCCTAAAACAAATACCTATGACAGAACTTATATTAAAGCCATCCACTGCATGGAGTCACCAAGGTGAAGACAACAAAAGAACTAACAGATAGCCCAAGTGGGGTATATTGATACCATTCTCTCTCTCTCTCTCGCTCTTTCTCTCTCCCTATCTCTTGCAACATAATACAGTTTCTCTTTTCCTTTCCTTGAAGATTTATTTCTTTAAATAGACATGAATATTATCTCATTGTATAAATTCCTGTTTCATTCTCATGCAGAGAAGTCAGACATTACATAACCTATTCTCATTCAGCATCCTGGTTACTTCTTTCCAAACATTAGACTTCTACAGTACTACCTGAAAAGAGTTTTCAAAGTCGTCTGTAGCGAGCTCTCAGGCAAGAGTATGATATAAGACCTTACTGAAATGAATGAGTATGTTTTGATTTGTTTGGAGAAAGCCAGAGTCACAAACTGCAAACTAATCATATTGACTACCTAGAGGAGCCTAAATTAGATGTAGGTGCGAAGTTAGACTTTGTCTCTGTCTTTGAAAGATCTTAAACTGGTTGTGAAAATTGAATTCTGACCCTTCAATTAATGCAAGTATTACAGAATTGGAACTAGGCAATGGAAAAGAGATGGGGCATGTTTTCTTCTCCCAGAAACAAAAAGTGTCTTAGATCTTTATTGCGGTGAAAAGACATGATCACAACAACCTTTAAAAGGGAAAACATTTAACTGGGGTTGGCTTACAGTTTCAGAGGTTTAGTTCTTTATTCCCATTGTGGGACATGGTGGTCTGCATGCAGAATAGTGCAGGAGAAAGAGCTGAGAGTTCTATATCTTGATGTACATGCATGAGGAGACTGTGAGCCACACTGCACATACTTTGAGCATAAGAGACTTCAAACCATGCCTTCACAATGATACACTTACTTGAACAAGGCCACACTTATTCCAACAAGATCACACCATCTAATAGTGCTCCCTATGGTCCAAGTATACACTCACATGGGGGCCGTTCCTATTCAAACCACCACATTTCACTCCCTGTTCCCCATAGGCTTGTTAGCCATACCATAATGCAGAAATGCATTCAGTCCAACTTCAAAACTCACCATAGTCTATAACAGTATCAAACTTTTGTTTTTGGACTATTGTTTAAATGTCCAAAATTCAAAGTCTCATGCACTCTCATGGAGTCTCTTAACTATGATCTTCTGTAAAATCAAAATGAAAAAGCAACTCACATACTTCCAATATATAATGGCACAGGATATACATTATCATTCTGAAAGTGTTCATAATGAAGAAATATTGGACCAAAGCAAGAATAAAAATCAGCTGGACAAACTCCAAACTCTGACGATAACCATTGAAAACAGAAAGCTGGTGAAGATGGAATTGAACAAAGGAGCTATGTTTCTGCACCAGTTAATATACACCAATGGTATCTCTCTGTCTGATGTCAAAATGCTCTCCAGATCTCCAACTCCTTTCAACTTTGTTGACCTCAATACACTTTTATACTTGGACTCTTCAACTCCTTGTTACCAGCTCTCCTTTGCAGAAACCAAGAAGACTCTTATATCTTCAACATTGTGGGGTCTCCAAGGCAATCAAGGCTTCACCTTCATAGCTTCACACAGTGGCCTCTCTGGGCCTCCACACAGCGACAACCATGCCACAAGCCTGGCCTCAGCAGCTTTGCTTATTCATAGAGGGAGATTTCACAATCCCTTTCTTTTGCTCTTTACTCTAAAGTCAGAAACATATGGCCAAAGCTGCCATGCTCTGGGGCTTACTGGTGCAGAAACATAGCCCCTTTGTTCAATTACATATTCACCAGCTTTCTGCTTTCAATGGTAATCGTCACTGAATAAGCTTGAACATCCTGGAATTACCTCTGTACACAAAATGGGCCTCAAACTCAGAGATACACCATCCTCTGCCTCCTGAGTGCTGGGATTAAAGGTGTGCACCACCACACCTGGCTTTATACTTTCCTTAAATTCCTTTTTACTTTTCTTTAATTCCCTTTCACTTTTCTTTAATTCCTTTTCACGTGTTAGAAGCTTAGCTGAGTGGGATCTTGACTTAAGGTTACTACTCCTTTATTGAATTTAACATGCGGCTTTTCTTTAATTCTTTTGTTTCCTTGGACACAAGACTTGGGCTTCATTCCATTTCCTGGTAAAGTCTTTCTCCTCAAATTGTACTATTTGTAATTTTTCTTGTCCAGCTTGCTCCTTTTCTTTACAGATTTGCTTAAGAATTAATATTAATAACTATACTGAAGAGTCTATACTAGGCTGTTTTGAAATTTCTTCTGCCATTAGAATTAATACAAAACTCTTCACTTTAGCCTCAGGCAGACTTTTCAGACAAGGCCAAAAAAAAGTCATATTCTTCACCAAAATAATACAAGAACAGTATTTAACCCATATATTAAAATTCTTCTGCTCTGAAACCTCTTGATTCAGTTCCTCATAGTTCAAATCACCCTCACTACCACTGTCTTCCGTGTTCCTACTAGTTTGGTCCATTATGCCCTATTTAAAACATTCAACTGCTTTTCTAATCCAAATGTCAAAAGTCCACATTCCTCCAAAAAAGCATGGTCAGGCCTATCACAACAATATATCAGTCTCTGACACCAACTTCTGTCTTAGTTAGGGTTTTATTGCTGTGAAGAGACACCAGACCACAGCAATTCTTTCAAAGGAAAACATTTGTGTCTGACAGTTTCAGAGGTTTAGCAGGCAAACATAATACTGAAGAAGAAGCTGAGAGTTCTATATCTTGATCCACAGGCAGAAGAAAGAGACTGGAAGCCACCTTGGGCATAGTTTGAATATGGGAGAACTCAAAGTCTGCCCCAATAGTGACATTCTTCCTGCAACAAGTTCATGCTCCTGTCCAAAAAAGCCACACTTCCTAATAGTGCCACTCCAAATGGGCCAAGCTTTCAAACACATGAGTCTGTGGTAGTCATTTCTATTCAAACCACCACAAAAGTATGTTGAAACCTTGTTTAAAGACTTGTTCTCTTTAAAGCTTTTCCTAGATCTCAATTTCTCAAAATTGTAGGCCATCTTGCTGTTGTTGAAGCCTTTAGTTTCCAAATTCAGTGATTCTATTCCGTTGTATAATCATTTATTTTTTGCCTGTCAGCTTCTCTTTAAAAAAGAATAAAAATCTCCAAAATATTAGTTTAATAGTATGTATTTTTAAATTAAGAGAAACAAATATGAAGGCTAAGCAGAATTAAATCAATACATTTTAAAAATTCACAAATATTTCTAACAGTACATTACAGGCTGTACATGCTTATATTAATAAAAATCTGGATGCCACCTAGCATTTTGTTCTCCCATAGGTTGTTTTGAATTATTTAAAATATTTTATGTGCATTTATCTTATGGTCTTTAATTCTTCCATAAAACCAGGACCATTTCACATTCCTTCTCAGCCCTGCTTCAAAACTGTCTAAGCATATGTCTGGAATGTCCAGTTCTTGGCACGTATTTCCTGTAGCCCATCTGCTATCTCTTAACTGCTGTAAACCTTTTTCTCATAATCATTGTTCATTTTTTCCATGAAAAAATACATATCATGTAAATTACAAAATTATAGTTCATATTTATAAGATCTGTGTTTTGTCAAGAAAATATCAAGTTCTTAATATTGGATTTATCTGTATATTCATAAAATATAGGCATTCTTTTGGGCGTGAGAATGAAAGGATGAAAACAGTTCTATACTCTTAAAGAACCCACAGTCCCATACAGGAAAACATAAATACTAACTTATAATCTGATGTAGTAAAAAACTCTATGAGAACAAAGAAAAGGGACAAGCTAATGGAGCAAATGGGGAAATCTTTATGGTAGAGGAGCTACTGGCTACGAATCAGGAGACCAATTAAAATATTGCAGGTGAAGAAAATAGGAACAGGGGAAAATCCTATGTAGGCAGACTAACATGAATAATCAACATGTGTGAAAAACAATATGGTATCCTTGGAAAGTATGGGTCATGTGGAGTTATTTTAGACTTTGGGGTTGTAAGAATGAGTTTTAGATAAAATTATCCCTAGATTTTAGAATTCTGGATAAGATGGAAATACTGAATGAATTTAAGCCAGTAAATGACACCTTTTGACTTAGAAGCATTACAGAGAAATGATGGATACAGGTCAGTAGTAGACTTGAAGATGTGTTGCATGGCTTTGGGGAATGAAAAAAGTGAATGATTAGACTGGAGGTTGCTAGTTGGTTATTCACAAAGCACGTGGAATGCATGATATATTTCATGTTGTTTGCACAGTGTTAGATCATACAAATGTCTTTAAACATTCAAATTAATTGCCATATGATTATATTTCTCAGAAAATATGACTTCTATGATTTTATTAAAAATAAGAAAACTGTGGCATTCTAACAGTTATGTATATATAATGACTACTGTAGATAACATTGGCACATTCATTGTCATCGCAATCTCCAACTCTACTTCTTTCTGCAATAGTAGAGTATACACAGTGTTACAAGAACTTTTGTGTCATCTGTGTCAGTCAGGACATTTCCAGGAATGGACACACTACTAGACAGTCAGTTGCGAGTCTCATTGGAGTCCAGGTTTTAATGGAATTGGCAAAGATCTTCCTACTACAAACTACAGAATTTCCTTGGGACCTACTATTTTTATAGAAATCTTTGAATATATTTATCTTTTACAAATTTATTTTGTATTATTTTTATTTTACATGTATGTGTGTGTGTGTGTGTGTGTGTATGTGCCATGTATGTGTGGGTGCCAGAAGACAACTCCTGTGGAGTTGGAGTTAAAGGTAGTTGGACTCTGTACTAGTGTGGATACTGGGAACTGAATTTGGTCCTTGGGAAAAGCAGCAAATAGTGTTACTCATGTCCAAGAATCGAGTTTTCTTAAGTGGAACTTGATTCTATATTAAAGTGGCCTTATACTGAATCTAAACAACTCTCCTTTAAAAGTATACTATCTATCTCTTATATTTAGATAAGCAAATATTGCTTGTCTCTTAGCAACTTGA
>CAJQZJ010034102.1:1342489-1357226 GCA_907164525.1 Lophiomys imhausi | reverse complement strand
TGTGTGTGTGTGTGTGTGTGTGTGTGTGTGTGTGTGTGTGTGTGTGTCTGTCTGGGTGTCTATACACAGACTTACATGAGTTATAGGATTTTTTTAGGTAGATAGTAAAATGATTTCTTACAAATTTTCAGTCCAACACTGCTACTGTTATTTTACTCCCTCACTCTTCTTATCTATTTATCTCCTTCCCTATTTAGAGTCTCCTCCTCTTTTGTCCCATTTCGTTGATCAGATAAATATTAAGTGAGTATAATCCCTAAGATAAGTGGACACCTGAAATTTCATCAAGAAAATTTCTCTTTGCAATTCAAGAAGGCCATGATAGAAAATCACAACCTATCAAAGTGCAGAGTTATGGATCTCAGTCCCAAGGGATACTTCTACAAAAATCTACTGCACCTAAGGCTAAGGGGTAAGGGCAGAAGAGGAGACAGAAAGATTGTGTGAGCCAGAGGGTAAAGAAGTTGGTTATGAGACTATCTCCTAGTAATTTCAAAAGCTATACTCAAAGTTTCAGCAATATGACAATCTAAAGAAGAGCTGAACAAGGAGAGAACCACAAGACCTGCTAAGGTGTACTGAGGAAGCCCATGAGACCTCAACCCTACATAAAGAACCACAGACAACAAAGGAGTGCTTAAAGCAGGAAAAATAGTCTTCTCCAGAGAATAGCATACCAACTGGTTATCCAATACCACCAAACGACCAGCCTTGAGAACACAAATAAAAGTAACTTATGTGGACTGAGAAGGTTGTAATGCATGTATTTATTAAAATATATGTATAAACAACATGTATGTAACAACATTTAATGAAAAAAAGAGTCCATAAATTTGAAAGAGCAAAGAGGGGTGTATGGGAGAGGTTAGAGGGATCAAAAAGAAGGATGGAAATGATGTAATTATACTATAATCTTAAAAAAAAGAAATCATTTTAAAAATAAAGGATGGACAACTCTAAGATTCCATCGCACACCTGTCAGAAAGGCTAAGATCAAAAGCTCAAATGACAGTACATGCTGGCTAGGGTGTGGAGAAAGGGGAACCCTCCTCCATTGCTGGTGGGAGTGCAGGCTTGTGCAACCACTATGGAGGTCAGTCTGGCGATATCTTAGAAAACTTGGAATAGTTCTGCCTTGGGACCCAGTCATACCACTCCTGGGTATACATCCAAATGACTCCTCACCCAATCAGAAGGTAGTTTCCTCATCTATGTTCATAGCATCCTTATTTGTAAGAGCTAGAAACTGGAAACAACCCAGATGTCCCTCAACTGAATAATGGATTAAAAAACTATGGTACATCTACACAGTGGAATACTACTCAGCTATCAGAAACAAGGAAATTATGCAATTTGCAGCCAAATGGATGGAACTAGAGAAGCTCATCCTGAGTGAGCTAACCCAGACTCAGACGGATACACATGGCATCTATTCACTTATAGTCGGATTTTAGCTATATAGTACAGGATATCTATGCTACAACCAATCCACCAAAGGGAACATGGAGATAGACTTTTTTGTTTTTGTTTTTGTTTGTTTGTTTGTTTTCGCTCCCTGTCATTGGGACATTTTTCCCTGCTGGTACTGCCTTGTAGACCTCCAGTGTATGAGGAGGCTCTTGGCCCTCATATGACTGCTGAACTGGGGCGGGGGAATGTTAAATAGGGACACTCCACTCCAGAGGAGTGGGATGGAAGGGTTAGCGGGCAGAGGGTGGGAGGGCGGGACTGGGAAGGGTGGAAAGAGGACACTATGATGGAGATGTAACTTGAAGCAATAAATAAATAAATAAATAAATAAATAAATAAATAAAAACTGAACTTGACAATTAAAAAATAATAATAAGGGATGGAGAGAAAATAGCATTGTGCTTATGAGTCCCTGATGTTCTTCCAGGACCAGAGTTTTGTCTCTAGAACTCATGTAACCCCAGCTCCAGGGGATCTGATTCCAATTTCTGGTTTCACAAGCAAACAAATGTACATAGAAAGAAATAACATTTTCATAAAGTATACTAACCATAGAAAAATTTAGGCCTGTTGTTATCTGTCCTTTGGTAAAGAAAAGCAGAACCCAACCTGATGAACATTTACCATAATAAGGTTATTGTCTCTTCCCTCTTATTCCTCCAGGTGACTGAAACAGAGAATTATCCTGTCAGGAAAAATAGCCAAATACCAGACTAATAGCCACAAAGTAAAAGAAATAGAACAGTATACAAACAATTATTGTGCATCTGACATCTGAAAAAGCCCTCACAGCATCTAAGAGAAAACCCTTTAACTTTGAGCCAAATTCTGGGCTCTTTCTCTCATTGGTTCATAAGTTAAAAACTAAATGAAAAGTTAGTTACCATTTAACCTTTGAGCCTGTGATACAAACCTAGCACTATGCTGTTATGGTTTCTACACTTTCTGTGTTTTATTTTAATTTAATTTTCAATTGCAGCAACAAACATAAGAGGCAGGAATTATTATTTTTTCTCAGTGTATCACTTAATTTTACTAATAATATATTCTTTCACTGTTCATTTGAGCTTATTACATACAAATGTTTTATTATTTACAACTTTTGGCTTATTTGTTCTCACATCCATCACACAAAAATCATGCTTTTATGTTCCTTATAACATCAGAATATTTTCAGTATTTCATCTTTTTCCCTTTTCTTTTATTTTTATTATATCTTTCCATCCAACATCCCCCCTTTTAATCCTTTTAGGCTCTGTTTCTTATTAGAAAAAATACAGTACAAAACAATAGGAACAATCAGGAAACAATTACGAAAACTATATGGTATGATATACATTCCCAATGATGTCCACTCTATATGTATTTGGCAACTAATAAGAATATTCTATTATCTATCTATTTTGATGAGTTTAAAGTTCTATATCTAATTTAATTCCCATCCTAAATTGCATTACCAACTTAAAAACATCTTAGACCTAATACAACTTTTTAATTCCTAAACAACTTAAAACTTAACTGTAAGACTATAACTATCTATTCTTCAACCACATCAGAGACCTAAGAAGTAGAAATATATCTGAATAAACAGGAAGTTCAGAGCAAACAGCTTCCAAAACTAAGAAATGACAGACAACTGGCTGCCTAGACAGTCCCTAGTTTCTCTCTATAATATCGAAGCATCTCTTTTCATCCTTTTTGGCCATTAACTGTTAAGCTGGAATTATGAAGGACTTGCCCATGCTGTCATGGACTTGCTAGTGGAACACCTTACAATAGCTGGGCAGCAATAACAAGCACCAGCACAAGAGGAAGCTCTTGGTCCTCATGTGACTGATAAACTTAGGGGATTTGATATGTGGGGACTCCACTCATCTGAGGAGGAGAGGACTGAGATGGGGAAGAGAGCGGGAGCAAGGGAGGGTGGGACCTGGAAGAGAGGAGGGATGGAACTTTGACTGAGATGTATCTTGAAAGAAAAAACAAATTAATAAAAATAAGATTTAATGTCTGTTGTTAAAAGCAGCACTGTTCTGGATGTATTCAAGGACAGAACAGCTTCAAGTAGATAAAAAAAGAAATTTAGGAGAGATTAGAAAACAAGTGATTTGCCAAACAGCTATAAATGATCACAGACCAAAGCTAATAATACATATAAATGGCATTGAAATTGAAGATTTATTAGACACAGACTCAAGAAATTAAACAACAACAAACCAAAAAAATCCAATCAAAAGTGGGTTTTTTGGTGCACTATGTACCAGCTATGCATATGTAGCAATCATTTCATCAATATCTTGGTATCCTGATTGGCCTCTTCAGGAGATAAATATTCAACTTCTAGAGATTGGAACTTTATCTCAGGTAAAGCAAAGTGCAAGATGGATCAAGTATACAGGGCTGGAAGAACAAATATAGAAATTAAAGCCATATGTGGTTAATACAGCCATGAACTTATGGGGATATGATTTGTTACAGCAATGGAAAACACAGATTAACATTCTTCCCATTTTAGAAACAAACCATAAAACAAAGAATACCTTTAATTCCAAGAGAGATGGGTGGATTTCTATAAGTTAGTTGTTTTCTAAATTCTATGGTTACAGTAAACAAGGTGTTGGTAGCACATTCCTTTAATCACGCCACCCAGGGACAAGACTCAGATATAGCTCCTAATTGGTATGTTTGCACACTAGAAAAATAACATACTATATTACAGATTATTATGAAAATCCTCTGCAGGGATAGTAGAAAGGCAGCTAATTTGCAATGGAGACAGGAAAAAAGAACAGCTTTTGCAACTGCGAGTAAGATCATCTACATGCATGCAACCATGGCAAATATTGATCCAGATGATACCCTATTTATGGATTTCATATTTATTGGTGAATTGGCAACTGGAGACTCTTATAAAGCAAAAAGGAATCCATAAGCATTTGCTGTTGGCTTCTATTACAAACACTTTCCATCTACAGAGAATAAATATTCTGCTTTTGAGAAACAAATCTGGGACATATTATAAGTCATGGAGAACCTTCTACTCATTGCCAACAACCCTGTGGTCACAAGGGTGCCCCTTACAATAATGGATTGAATCTATTTGAAAGAAGATGCCTTCTCAGGTTAGCCATAGAAGGAAAGATATTACAGTGGAATTGGCACCTATTTGAATTCCTTTGTGAATAGGACATGGTAGCAAAGGGATCTGTGACTTCTGACACTGAGTAAATAAATCAGTTGCCTATAATCTCCATCCCTCAATTATTGGCTATAAGACAAACATGTAGGAAAGCAAAAGGAAAATCTCTATCTTGTGTAATACATGGTGTGTGTGTGCAATGGTATAGCTATATGGTCATCAAAATGGAAAACCCCTAACTGTCAGTTAAATGACAAAGATATCTGGTCACAGAAGGCATGACTGGAAATGGCACTACCTAGAAAAAATTAACAAAGACATCAAGTTTTATATAGCTCATACAGTTAAGATAGACAAAACATCTGAAAATAATTAAATAGTGGAGAACTAGACATCATATTTAATTAAGACTAGATTGTTGGAGGAAGGTCTAGTGCCTTGGTTCTGAAGGGCTGAGATCTGGTTACCTCCCCTTCTGAGGCATTCTCTTGATTGGTAATTAAAATTTGCTGATGGGCTACTAGCTGGGCAGAAAGAGTATAGGAAGGAGGGACTTCCTAAGATGAAAGCAGGAACCCTGCATTTTACACAGAGGAATCTCTTTCCGTCAGCAGACATCTGGAAGATAACAGCAGGCAAAATGGCAGTTTGGGATTAGGTGATCCTGGTTAATTGAGATTAGCTAGTTGAGAGTCTGACTAGCTAAAGGCTAAGCGTTGAAACATTAAAAGGTCTTGGTGTATTTAATTAACTATAGGCCTCCAGTCAAAATAATCCAGGCCTATTGGCCTCCCACCAACCCCAGTGGCTGTTCCTCCAGGCTGCCAGCAATTCTGCTGGTCTAATATAACAATTTATCATTATTAACAAATATCCAGCAGTTGTCCCACCAAGCCACCCCACCAGGCCTATAGGCTTCTATCGCAAGTCAGGCCTGCCAATCTCCTGCCAGGCTGCTCCTCCTGCTGATCCACCAGTCTAATATAATAACTTATAATGAAGATATTAGTTAACAGATTTTAGGTTGCAGGTGGTGAAGGCCACCCTTGAAGAATTTTTCCCCTAAGAAAAGTCAGGCCACCAGTTAAGGTGAATCAGACCTGCCCACCTCCTGCCAACCTGCTAGCTGCTCCACTGCCCTAATTTTATAGTTTATACTTATTAATAAATACAGTTGATAACTAAGTTGCAGTTTCACTAGAATATTAAATTTGCCAGGTAACAAATTTAAAATTGGTAACAAAATCAAAGTAAATCAGGAAGAATTACAGATTACACATTCAAAAAGCTAGAATGGTTATCCCTAACACTAAAAAAAAAAAGGAAAGTGGAGAACCAAATTAAATCATTAAATCAAGACAACTCTACGAGAATAACTATTTATACAGAATCCATACCCAGATGGTGGTTAACACCTTTAATCCCAGCACGTGGTAGGCATAGGCCTTTAATCTCAACCCGTGGGAGGCAGAGGCAAGCTCATAAGAATTACAGTGATTCAAATTTAAAAGCCAACTTGCAAAAGACAGGTTGAAATTCAAACTAAATGGTTTTTGTGATCTAAAAATAAGTACATTTAAACCTTGAATTTATATATAAGGAAGAATATAGATATATTTATCTACACATTCTAAGATATATTTAGTTTCAAAATTTCAAAAGAACTTTTTAAATATTAATTGAAAGATAATTTTTTTTTGTTGCAAAAACCACTTTGCCCTAGGAAAGATAAAACCTGTCAAAAAAGGAACCTCCCAGAGTTAAGGTTGTGGCAGAGTTTGTGTGTGTTTGTGAGTGTGTGTGCGAGCATGTGTGAGTGTGTGTGCAAGCATGTGTGTGTGTGTGCGAGCATGTGTGTGTGTGTGTGCGAGCATGTGTATGTGTGTGTGTGCGAGCATGTGTGTGTGTGTGCGAGCATGTGTGTGTGTGTGTGCGAGCATGTGTGTGTGTGTGCGAGCATGTGTGTGTGTGTGTGTGTGTGTGTGCGAGCATGTGTGTGTGTGTGTGCGAGCATGTGTGTGTGTGTGTGCGAGCATGTGTGTGTGTGTTTCTTTTGTTGTGCTTTGCCTTTTTTATCTTTCCAGGAGAATAAAAGCATCCAACTAAGGACTCTGGAGACCACCGGACAAATGAAACATCTGACAAAAAAGAACAGATCATCAAGAGACAATGTTCCCAAAATAAATAATAAATAAATTGGCCAAGTGGTACAGCCCACCTCCATCTTGTCTCTGCTTCCCTCTTCGGACATTTGTGGCAAATTGTCTTTATATGGTCCCAATTCAATTAAAATTTAAATCTGGCTTTGGGGTTGGAACATGGCTCTTTCCTTCTCTAAACTCATGCCTGATTGTTAAAGGATAATCCAAAATCTCTGTCTCATATCAGAAGAGCCACCTGGCATGGGACATAGGAAAACAAAAAGTAAGGGCCAATTCTGTTGCCACTAATCTCATAATATTTTGGTTTTCATTTGTCTCTTTAAAACTTCTTTTATGGTATAAATACTATCTCAAAATCTATGAGATTATTATGCATATATAAACTTTCTGTGATGATACTAGTATTCATACAGAATACTAATTCTAGAACTAAGCTTCATCTAGCTTCCTGTGTGTGTTTTTAATTTTGAGTCTGAAGCAAGTAACTGGAAACAAAGTGTGTGTACCTTTGATATTCTTAATAGATTGTGGTCCTCAAATCTTTACAAGATCTGCTGAATATGACATTTAAAATATTTATGTTTTCTACCATTCCTAACAGTAGCCTTTCAGGTCTCCAAAAGGATAATGGGGCCCTGCAATGATGAATCTACCTGGATTGCGGTAATGCTAACAATTGGATAAAACTGCCCCATGCTGCCAGGTTCTGTGACAGGATTATCCTTGAGCTGACAAACACCAAAAGATCAGCTTCAGACTTCAAACTGCTCAGGACATTCAAATTGTTGAGTTCATATGAGACTGACATGAACATTTTACAGAACGTTGTACTCAAAAATTCTTAATCCTAAAACTACCAGATACAAACAAGCTGCACATTGTGGAAAGTGTGGCAGAAATAAATTCATTATTGTACATAGTTCTGCTGTATTAGAGTTGAAAATCATTCCTTTTTATTTGGCCCAAAAGGGGGAAAGTTGCAGGATGACAATGTGAACCCCAAGATTATGTTGTACACTGGAAAAAAAAACTGTTTCTAGTTGTGATTTGTCCTAGTACACACCTTTAATCCAAGATAGGATTAAATAAAGTCAACCATAGGTCAAGAGACAGAGCAAGCAGCCAGTTTACAAGGAGTGAACAGATAGAAAAACCTTAATGAGAGTAAGAAGAACTTGGGAGGACAGATAGGGTGATGCACAGGAAATAGAAGGGAAGGATATTCAATTTGAGGGATTTTTTTTTTTTTTGAGATGACATAGAGAGGGAGATCTTCCCTTTTTTTGTTTTGGAACATCAGCAGAGGAGGAAGGTCAGTCGAATATTTTCTTTGCCTCTCTATAGCAGGCTTTCACTACAGCACCTGGCTCCCGTGTCTTTTGCCTTACAGAAGCTTTTCAGTTTCATGAGGTCCCATTTATTGATTGTTGGTCTCAGGTCCTGAGCTGTTGGTATTCTGTTCAGGAAGTTGTCACCTGTGCCAATGAGTTTGAGGGGTTTTCCCGCTTTTTCTTCTAGTAGATTTAGTGTGACCAGCCTTATGTTAAGGTCTTTGATCTACTTGGACTTAAGTTTTGTACAAGGTGATAAGTATCAGTCTAATTTCATTCTTTTACAAGTGGACAACCAGTTGGACCAGCACCATTTGTTGAAGATGCTGTCCTTTTTCCATTTTGCAGTTTTGGTTTCTTTGTCAAAAATTAGGTGGCCATAGGTGTGTGGGTCCATTTCGGGGTCTTCAATTCAATCCCATTGATCTACTGGTCTGTTTCTATACCAACACCATGCTGTTTTTAACAGTACTGCTCTGTAGTACAGCTTGAAATCTGGGATGGTGATACCTCCAGATTTTTTTTTTCATTGCACAGGATTGATTTAGCTATTCTAGGTTTTTTGTTGTTCCATGTGAAATTGAGAATAGCTCTTTCCAAGTCAATAAAGAACTGTGTTGGTATTTTGATAGGAATTGTCTACAGACTAGGAGAAAATCTTCACCAACGCCACATCTGATAGAGGGCTAATATCCAAAATCTACAAAGAACTCAAGAAATTAAGTGCCAAGAAACCAAATAATCCAATCAAAAAATAGGGGACGGAGCTAAATAGGGAATTCACAAAGGAGGAATCCCTAATGGCTGAGAGACACTTGAAGAAATGCTCAGCATCCTTAATCATCAGAGAAATGCAACTCAAGACGACTCTGAGATTCCATCTCACACCTGTCAGAATGGCTAAGACCAAAAGCTCAAATGACAGAACATGCTGGGGAGGGTGTGGAGAGAGAGGAACCCTCCTCCATTGCTGGTGGGAGTGCAGGCTTGTGCAACCACTATGGAGGTCAGTATGGCAATATCTTAGAAAAATTGGACTAGCTTTGCCTCAGGACTCAGCCATACCAATTCTGGGTATACACCCAAATGACTCCTCAAGGAGTCATAAGGAAGTTTCCTCATCTATGTTCATAGAAGTCTTATTTAAATAGCTAGAAACTGGAAACAACCCAGATTTCCCTCAACCGGAGAATGGATTAAAAATCTGTGGTACATCTACACAATGGAATATTACTCAGCTATCAAGAACAATGAAATTATGCAATTTGCAGCCAAATGGATGGAACTAGAGAAGCTCATCCTGAGTGAGTTAACCCAGACTCAGAAGGATGCACATGGCATCTATTCACTTATAGCAGGATTTTAGCCATATAGTACAGGATATCGGTACTACAACCAACACACCAAAGGAAACATGGACATAGATTTTTTATTTTTTATTTATTTTTTAATTTTTTTATTTGTTTGTCTGTTTATTTGTTTGTTTTTAGTTATCTCTCCCTGGCAATGAGATGCTTTTCACTGGTGGTACTGCCTTGTAGGCTCCCAGTGTATGAGGAGGCTTTGGGCCCTCATATGACCTCTGAACTAGGGCGAGGGACTGATAAGTAGGGACACTCCACTCCAGAGGAGTGGGATGGAAGGGTTAGGGGGAAAAAATGAAATGTGAAATTTCGGACTTTTGCTACCAATTGTCATAAACTGTTTAGGATAATTAAAAATGCAAACTAATAGTCATGCAAGCCTGTCATTTTGTTAGGTACTATGACAGTCTATTTTAGTTATTTTCTAAGCTAATCAGAAATCAAGTTGCTAAGAGACAAGCAACATCTGCTTATCCTAATATAAGAGATAGATAAGGCCTTTTCAAAAACCTCAAGAGATCTGCAGAATATGGCATTCAAAGATGTTTTCTTAACTTTAGGTTTTTTTATATCAAGACATGTCAGCTCCTGAGAGCACCTCCTATTCTACTCCAAGTGGAAGATGAGCATCAAAAAAAAACTCCAGTGGGAGATGGTTGAATTCGTGGCAAGCCTATCTCTTGGCAGGAAAAACCCCTTGCTCCAACTGTAGACAGAATGCTGTCCAAAAAGGACAAAACTTGGAAGCAGGTAAGTCGACAGCCTAGCTCTGCCAAGACAGGGTAGGCAAGTCCTTCATAATTCCTGCTCTACAATCAATGTCTGTCAGAGAAATGGGGCCAAACGACTGAAGATTGATGCTGTAATACATGGACAGAAATTGGGAACTGTCCAGGCAGCCACTGGTATGTCATTTCTTAGTTTTGAAAGCTGCAGGCCCTGCACTTCCTATGTACTCAGATATATTTATCCCTCTCAGGTCTCTGAAGTGGTTGAAGACTAGATAGCTAGAGTCTCATAGTTAAATTTTGAGTTGTTTAGGAATCAAGAGGCTTTTCTGGATCTAAGAAGATGTTTTTAAAATTGTGATGCAAGTTAGGATGAAAGTTGAATTGGATATAGAACTTTAAACTCATGAAGATGGTTAGATAGTAGAATGTTAAAGTCAGGTGCCAAATATGTAAAGACTGGACATTGGGAATGTATGCTAAGCCATATAACTCTCATAATTGTTGCCTAATTACCTCTGTTGTTTTGTATTGTATTTATTGTTATAAGAGAAAATGCCATTTGTTGGACTGAAAGGGGGAGCTGTTGGGGGGAAAAAGATATACCTTAAACTAAAAAGAAGGAAGGGGATGGGTGGGATGAGGCAGAAGAGGGTGGGAGGGTGCGACTGGAGGGGGGAGTAGGGAGGGGATTGCGATTGAGATGTAACTTGAAGAATTAAAAAATAAATTAAAAAAACCAAAACAACATGGTGGTAAGTTTTTAATCCTCACCGAGACAGCGAATAAAATGGCTAGCTAAATTAGCTGAGCCACCAAGCTCTTTATTCATCAACAAAATATGACTCAACGAATAAAGCCGAAAACAATTGAGGAAGACACCCAACATCAACCTCTGTTCTCCACACAGGTACAGCTCTGTGTATCTACATCTGTGTGCACATGTGCCAACACTCATGCAAAATGCATACACACATGAATGTGTAACCAATCTAGACACACATAAACATCCAAAAATATAACATCTGAAGGAATGTATTATGTAATAAGAAAAGTTAAAAATGGCTTCTCTGAATAGTAGACATATCATGTAGAATTCTTGGGTGTAAATAACTGAAATAATCTTTGAGTAATAAAAGAATTTTTATTACCTGTGATTGGAGGATTCACAGAGATTCAATGATGAAAAGCATCACAGACTGACAGCATTTGTTACCTAGTAAAGCTCCAAAGAACTGGAGGCAAAGAAGTTTACAGTTAACTTATAACTTAATCTTTATTATTGGGACTCCATTACCATCAGTACTGAGAAGAATGGACTTGAATGCTTTCCCCAATCCTTGAGCTGCTCAGGGATTTTCATTTGTAAGACAAGAAGAGTGATTGCTGTAGGAACTGAGCAAATGAATTAGATATTTTGTAGTTAAGTGTTTAGTGATGTTCCACAAAATAAATAAATAATTTTATTCATGCACAAAATAGGAAGCAATTAGCTTGGTTATGATTATGCAAAGAAGATATGGGGAACACCTTGATGAATGAGTGTGTCTGACCTGAGTTATAATATAAGACCATTCTTCCACATTCAAAGATAAAAAATTATAAGGGTACATCAGTATCTGGAGGGATGAAGGACTGATAGAGGATGGAGAATATATAGAGCAGAGTCAGACAATTAGAAAAGAGGAGAGGACAGATAAGGAATATCTGATAAAATGTTAAAGACAACAGGTTTTTACCAAGTATTGGCCAGTGTTTTAAAAATGTGATCCTGGATCCCTGAATACAAGTCATCAAGAGCTCTTCTTAGACAAACAGATTCTTGGGCTCCTGCCCAGATGTCCTGAGTCAGAATCCCTGAAAGTAGGGCATGGGAAAACCAGTTTTCACAACCTCCCTGAAGGATTTTAAGATCCTTTATAGCGTGAGAAGGGAAATACATAACAAGAGCATTCCGGAAGAAAGGCAATGTTCAGACTAGGGTTCTTTTACTATAGTGCTTAAGTGTGAATGCTATCCATGTAAGAAAGATTTTTATTTCAGTGAGGAAAAGTTAACAGATATGAGATATCTTTGCTCAAATAATCACAACCTCTTTTTATAGTCAAGAGTTAGTTTAGAGTGTGGAACATTTGTTCAGCAAATACATTAGAAAAAGGTAGCTGGTTATAAAAATGAAAGATTTCAAGAAGAATTTAACATTCAAGGAGATGCGGCCAGAAGAAATGTGCTTTTGAAAAGGGGTTAAAGGTGGGGGGGGGGGCACAGCATAAATTCACAGTTATGGCAAATGTCACAGAGAATCCAACAATTTTCTGTGCAGAATTTAGAAAACAAGTGTGCATAGTTATAACTGGATATCGCAAGAATTTGAAAAGTACCCTGAGGTGATTTAAAGAGCTGCTTTTACATTTAAGCTGAATGAAAGAAAACATCTACATTTAACCTAAATATTCACATACTGTCTTTGAATAACTGCATGTGCAATGCATTCAGTCACATGTGGATAGCTAAGTTTTTCAACTCTGTACACAGAGTTGAAAGTACAGCAAGTAAGATTGCTTTCTCTATGCCCTCTATCTATCTACCTAGGTCCAAGTCAGGATATTATACACTGAGTGAAAATGATCAAGTAGCAGCAGCAGAGCCCAGTTACTTTCTAATGGGAATTGAATGAATTTCTCCCCCCCCAACCCCAAAGGAGTGCATTGGAAGGGATGGGGGTAGAGGGTGGGAGGACAGGACTCGGAGGGGTGGAAAGAGGACACTATGATGGAGATGTAACCTGAAGTAATAAATAAATTAATTTAAAAAAGAAGTGTGTTCTTTATTCTGATTTAAAGTCTTAAAATTCCATCAGCATGGAGTTCTGTAATATTCAGATATGTGTTCACAAATATTTATAGTGAGACATAACTTGTATTTCTAGCCACACATTAGAGTTTGAAGTTCTTTTTTTAATAATTTATTTGTTATTTCTTCAAGTTACATCTCAATCACAATCCCCTCCCTACTCCCCCCTCCAGTCCCACCCTTCCACCTTCCTCCCCCTCAACCCCCCATCCTCTTCCCTTCTTTTTTTTTTTTTTTTTTAGTTTAAGGTATTTCTTTTTTCCCCCCAACAGCTCTCCCTTTCAGTCCAAAAAATGGTTCTTTTTCTTATACCTATAAATACAATACAAAACAACAGAAATAAATAGGCCATAATTATGAGAGTTATATGGCTTAGCATACATTCCCAATGTCCAGTCCATACATATTTGGCACCTGACTTTAACATTCTACTATCTAACCATCTCCATGAGTTTAAAGTTCTATATCTAACTCAGTTTTCATACTAACTTGCCTCATAATTTTAAAAATATCTTCTTAGATCCAGAACACCCTCTTGCTTCCTAAATAACTCAAAATTTAACTATGAGACTCTAGCTATCTAGTCTTCAACCACCTCAGAGACCTGAGAGGGATAAATATATCTGATTATATAGGAAGTGCAGGGCCTGCAGCTTCCAAAACTAAGAAATGACATACCAGTGGCTGCCTGGACAGTTCCCATTTTCTCTCCATACATTACAGCATCAATCTTCAGCCATTTGACCCTGTTTCTCTGACAGACATTGATTGTAGAGCAGGAATTATGAAGGACTTACCTACCCTGTCTTGGCAGAGCTAGGCTGTTGACTTATCTGCTTCCAAGTTTCGTCCTTTTTGGACAGAAGTCTGTCTACAATTGAAGCAAGGGGTTTTTCTTGCCAAGAGAGTGGCTTACCACCAATTCAGTCATCTCCCACTAGAGATTCTTCGATGCTCATCTTCTACTTGGAGTAGAATAGGGGGTGCTGTCAGGAGCTGACATGTCTCGATATCAAAAAATCTTAAGTTAAGAAAACATCTTTGAATACCATATTCTGCAGATCTCTTGAGGTTTTTGAAGATGCCCTATCTACTAAAGGTTTGTTTAGCTCCAAAATATCAAAATAATTTCTTCTTTAATCTGGATTGAAAGGTAATACTTTATATATTATCAAAAAAACCAAATTTACTCCAGGAAAAATATTACCTGACCCCCCCCCCAAAAAAAAGGTAATTGTCCCAGAGTTAGGATTAGGGCAGGGCTCTGTTCTTATCTTTCCAGGAGATTTAAAGCATCCATTCAAGGAATCCAGGGACAACTGGACAATGGAAACCTCAGCAGAAAACAGATCAGACACCAAAGAAGACGAGTGGCCCAGATGATCCAGCCTTGCAGACTTCTTCAATAGCAGTTTCCTCAAAAGTCTACAACCACAACAACTCAAAATTGCTAAGATTGTTCAGCTCCACAGACTACTCCAGCCAGATCTTCAGTAAAGCTCTGAAGATCAGCTTCTGTCTATGAACTTCTTAGGACATCTAAATAGCTGAGCACAAAAGGACTGAACATCAAATGATTCTATTAACATTTTTAACCATTTTCCATTCTTATTTGGGCCCCAACAGGTTTACTACATCCCAAATCAGCAGGAAGTCATTTTAAGAGAACAACGTCCCATCCCCAGAAGGT
>CAJQZJ010034102.1:1296299-1337489 GCA_907164525.1 Lophiomys imhausi | reverse complement strand
TCAAGTTGCTAAGAGACAAGCAATATTTGCTTATCTAAATATAAGAGTTTGAAGTTCTTTTAGTCAACTCTTGCTTTTATTTACTGGTTAAAGGTAAATCAGAAAGGTAAGGTAAGAAAAGGAAGAAACACTGATAGATAACATGTTTGCAAAGAATTACAGAGGGTCAACTTATAGAAACTTAAAACATAAGTAAAACCCAGAAGAAACACACTGCCTAACATCTTGGTAAAAAATTGAGAATGATATGAAAAGAGGTATAATTATGAGATAGAATGACTAACTGATACATTTTATAACTATGCTACAACAGGCAATAAAAGTGAAAAAAGAATGCCTTTAGAAGAAATAGAGTTTTACCTTCAAGTTCTGGGAGGCAACCAAAAGAAATGGCAAAAGTATATATTGTTTTGGGGATCACTTGGATTCATTTGATCAAGAACTCAAAGGAGGATTTCCCACATCTAGAACAGAGTTTTTATTAACTAATTTATAACTCTTGTGGGAAGCATAACTCTAGGCCTAACTTCATTTAAATTATGTATATATACATATACACTCATATATTAAATATATATATTTTAAATAAAGATGATACATGTTTCCTGGTAGCTTTTTCAATCATTCTTTATCCTTCCTCCTTCACTATCCCTCTATATCATCCTCTCTCCCTTCTCCCGATAAGGTTCCCTCCATTTTTCCTTTGTAGAACCTGTGCACTATTATTCCCGGCCCCCTCTATAGAGCTTAAGCTTCTCTCTGCTGAATGGCTCCTTTTTAATTTCCTGGTTCCTGCCATTCAAATAGGAATTCAAAACACTAAAACTTAGTGTACAGCAAAAGAAACCTTCAATTGAGTGATGAGAAAGCTCACAAGTGGAAAAGAATATTGGATAGTTATACATGTCTTATACAGAATAATATACAGGTAACTCAAAATCCAAGGCTTAAAAAAAAAAGAATCATTTTTTTGAAAAGTGCCGAAGGATCTAAACAGAGGGTCCATGAAAGAAAAATGAAAAATTACTAAGATATATTTTTTAACATGCTCAGCATTCTTAGCAAATTAGGGAAGTGCAAATTAATACAACTTTGAGATTTTATCTCACTCCAGTCTGGATAGCTAAGACCAAGATACAACTAATAACAAATTTTCATGAGGATGTGGGGAAAGCAAAACCCTCATTCACTGTTAGTGTGATTACAAACTGCTGAAGCCTCTATGAAAATCTTTATGGAAAACCCTAAAAGTAGATCTGCTATATCACTGTACCATACCCTACCACTCATTGGCATATGTCCCAAGCACTCAACATCCTGTTTCACAGATACTTGTTCACCTATGTAAATTGCTTCTTTATTTACAAAAGCTAGAAAATGAAAAAAACTTAAATGTCTTTCAACTAATGAATGGATAATGAAAATATGCCATGTATTAACAAAGGAATGCTATTAAGCTGTGAAGTACAATGAAGTCATAAAAATTTCAGGCAAATTGATGAAATTAGAAAGTGTCCTGAGTGGGTAGCCTTTGCCCAGAAAAACATGTCCTCTCTTATTTGTTTGTGCCAGGTTTGAATCTTTAGATGTGCATATAAGAAGCCAATTTACATAATGGCCCTGTTGAATTAGCTAGACAGTTTAAGGGGTAAAGGCTCTTCCTTGCACTGCACTCTGGGGAACTCCAGGTAAGCGTTAAGGCACTGTAATCTGAGACCTGGTCTGACAAATCTTTTTAGCAGAGAAGAAAAACTGACTCTGAACTGAAATGTGGAACATGAAGGAAATATTTTATAAGCTATATAGATAGATTAATTAGTTCCTTGGAAGAAAGACAAGCTACGGCAAGTGATTAAAGATGTTGAAGTCTCAGACATCTTAACGGAAAGCTTTCCGATAGCCCTGTAAAGTAGCTGGAGCTTTTGCCCACTTAGAACAATAATGCTCATCAATTGGTCCAAAAACATCATCCTCTACTTTGGGGAAGAAAATATACAAGAAGTAAAATCCAAAAGAGTTCTGCATACCACTCAAATGGCCAAAGAATAAAATCAAATGGCCGAGGGCCATTGTGTGGGAATGCTCGACTGCCCTCAGGCAAGTGCCTATATGAAGACAGACTGTGCATCACCACAGAGTTCTATTGACTTGATGCTAACATATCTTTATTCAATGTTTAAATTTCAATTTGTGATCAGCTTTGCTTATCTCCTAGACCTCTTGGAGCTGGAATTACAGAGAGTTGTGTGCTGACCATTGTGGCAACTAGGAACTAAGTCCTTTGTAATAGTAGCACATACTCTTAACTGGTGAGCCATCTCTCCATGCTTGTATACATACATACATACATACATACATACATACATACATACATACATACATGCTTGTATACATGCATACATACATATATACATATATAAATACATAGATACATGCTTGCATACATCAGTACATGCATACACATTCCTATTTATTGTTTGAGAATTTCATAAATGCATATAAAGAATTTTGATCAAGTCTATCTTCTTTTGTTTCTTTCCAATCACTCCCCTATCCTGACTCACTAAATTTCATGTGCCCTCCAAAAAAAACCAAGCAAAAACATTGTATTCATTTAGTGCTACCTCTGTATGGATGGACATAGAGTCACCTACTGAAGCATGCATGAGTAGCTTAACAGGGTCCACATCCCTATAATCTTTAACTTGATAAAGACTTTCAGGTTAAAGAATTCGTAATTTTTCACTATATATTCAAATGCCCAACTTTATATTGGAGTGACATAAGTAACTATATAAACTCTTATAGAAACTTCAGGTTAATTAACAGGTCCAGTAAAGAATATCTTTGTGACTAAGTCAACTTTTAGAAAAAAAATATGTAAAATATCAGTTAATATAATAGAAAAGAATTCAATCATATTTGATTATCATAATCATTTATTAAAATAAATTTTAGTGGATAATTATATTAAGAGGATCCAGGGACAATCAAAATGTTTTGATATTTCAATATTAAAAGTCACTATTAAAACCCAGCACTTTGAAAATGTTAGATAAGTGCTTTGTTGTTTTTAACTAACCCAGTACCAGCTTAAGGTATTTAAATAATGCCTAGATGTTCAGTGACTTTACATATTTCTGCCATGAGCATACTTTAAGAAAGTAATAAAAATACATTATTGAAAACATCAATCTATCTAACTTATAAATTAATCTTAGCACTTAAAAGACAAGAGGCAGAATGCCAAAGTTCAAGGCAAACATCATCTGAATACTGAATTTCAGGCTATACAGCATTATATATTGAAATTACATCTCAAAAACAATATGCAATATCAATCAATCAATAAATACTTGCAAAGTACAAATTTTAACTAATTCTGGTACATAATACATTTAATACTTAGAATACATTAATTTGAAACAAACTCATTCACTGTAATGTTGCCTTACATCAAAACAGACAATTTATTAACCTAGCAAAGTTAACAAGAAGAGAATCTAAAATACAGAGAGAAGAATAAGTACATACAGTGATGTGATATTTGTTCATCTATTTACTTATTCCTATCACAGCATAAATAAGGGAGATTCAAACAAGGAAAAAAAGTCTTTTATGGTATAATTCACAAAGTAAAGTGTATGTAACCATTATTACATGGAAATAAAGATTAGGGTTGAAACTAAACTTATACTCTGTCACAGCTATGCTCCTCCAAAGTAAAATAAAATATTAACCAACCCAATAGTAGAACTTTAAAAAATGTCCTTTGTACACATTTCCACCATCCCCTTAACTCTAAGCAGTGACAGTTACAGAACCTGAGATCCTGGCCCACATTTCTTGTTAAGCAAGTAACCTCATATGTACATGTTACAGCAGAGAAATAAGGGTCAAAACCTCTGAAAATTACTGGGTTCATAATGACCAGTGAGAAGAATCTTGAAGATGTTTCAGACAAAGAACTCAGAATAATAGCTATAACCATGTTCAAACAATTCAATGAAGACATGTATATACTCTAAGAGTACAAAAATAAATATCTGAATAAAATAATAAAGATAAAGGAAAATATGAAAATAGAATTAAGTAAAGTGTGCTGGTCAGTTTGTTATCATCTTGACAAAAGATGGAGTCACTTAGGAAGAGGGAACCTCCACTGAGAAATTGTTCCAATCAAATTGGCCTATGGACATATCTGTGGGATCATTTTCATAATTAATGATCTATGTGGGATGGGAGAAATGAAAACTTTCCACAATACAACCAATAACTCTGAATAATAATTATCTAAATACATTGAATAAAAGACACAACCTGATAGTTTATATTATAAAGCAGGATCTGTCTTTTTTGCTGCCTGCAAGAAACACACCTCATCAGCAACAATAGATACCACCTGGGCTGGAGGGATGACTCAATATTAAAAGTTAGACTTACAACCAAAAATTCAGTAGCCGCTACCTTACATTAAAAGAATGGAAAAGTGTATTCCAAGCAAATACAATAATAAAAAACCAAGCACAGTTAGGTATTTTTATATATGACAAAATATACTTTGAAAATAAAATGAATCAGAAGAGATAAGGGAAGTCACATTATTCTCACTAAATGAAAAATCTACCAGGAGGATATTATAGTCCTAAAGATGTACACACCCAAAAGAGCTCTACCAAATTTATAAAAGAAATAGTACTTTATGGAAAAATCACAGATTATCCACAGCACAGTAAAAGATACCAATGGACAATCCATCTGAACGAAAAAATTAAACAGAAAAATTGGAATGAAATGGCATCATAGATCACATGGGCCTAAAAAGACATTTACAGAACATTTTATCAAAGCACTAAAGATTACACATTTTTCTTAGCAACCCATGGAACTTTTTCAAAACCAATCAATTGTTAGGACACAAAGGCAGTCTTAGCCAATATAGGAAAATTGAAAAATCTTACTGTATTCTATCTGACCACAGTGGGATAAAGCTAGAAATCAATATCATTAGAAACTACAGACAGTATATAAAACTCAGGGATTCTAAACAACACACTACTGAATCAGGATTGATTCACTATGAAATACAAAAGAAGCTTTTTTTAATTCTAGAGTTGAATGAAAATGAAAACACAACATACCAAAATCTATGGGTATAATGGAGTCCTAAAATGTTTAGAGTGCTAAGTACCTACATCAAAGTCAGAGAGAAATAAATAACTTAATAATACCTTTGGAAAACAAGAACAAATGAAAAACTAAAGCCTTAGATGGAAAAGGATCACCTCAGTCATTGCTGTAATTAATGAGATGGAAACAAGCAAATGAAAAATAAAAAGAATCAATGACATGAGCTCTTTATGTGGAAAGGTGGACAAGATTAACAAGCCCTTAGACAAAGTAATCAAAAGAAAGGGAAGAAAAGAGCAAATAAATAAAATTAAAGACAAAAGGAAGACAATACAGCAGGCAAAAGAGATTGAGTAATTCTACTGACACACTTTAAAATCTCTATTCTGCTAAATTAGAAAACTTTAAATAAATAAATTTCTAGATGAACATAACATACAAAATGAAGTCAATATGGAATATACATATTTAATTATCTGAGGATATCATTTAATGCATTTTGATCATATTTTTGTTCAACTCCTCCCCAATTCAACAACCCACCTCAAATTCGTGTTTTATTTATTTATTTATTTATTTATTTATTTATTTGTTTATTTATTTATTTATTTTAAATTTAATAACTTTTCAACTGCAATTTGCAATTCAAGTTGTCTGTGTACTTCTGGATACAAGGTCTTTCACTAGAACATGGTTGGTTTATCCAGAGCCACACTTAAAGAAAACTGACTCTTCTGAAGAAAATTTTTAAAAAAGAGATTTATAACAAACATTGAGAATGAAGTGGTAATAAAAATTTCTCACAACTAAAACTTGCCCAGAAACAGATGAATTTACACAATAATTTGAAGTTCTATTAGAACTTCAAATAAGAACACGAATAATACTTAAATTATTCCCTACAGTAAAGGAGGAAGACTCGAAAACTCTTTTATTTATGAAGGCATTACTCTGATAAATATAAACAAACGAAGAAAAACAGATAAAGACACAAGAAAATTACACACAAACATCCCTCATTAACATAGGAATAAAAATCTCAATACAAAAATTTTAAGATTGTATCAGACTCATTCGTGATGATCAAAATGGATTTATTTCAGAGATTCAGGTATGGTGTAAATATTTAGGTTTAGGTTCCTCAACAAAATAAAGGCCATATAAGACAAACCTACAACCAGCATCAAGTTAAATGAAGAAAACTCAAAACATTCCCTCTAAGATCAGGAACAAAACAAGGGAGTCTTCTGCCCTCCATTGTCACATTATGTATAGTTCTTGACTTCCTAGATAAATAAGACAGGAGAAAAGAGTTAAAATGATACAAATGGGAAAAGAAGTCAAAATATCCACATTTGCAGTTGATATATTATGCATAAAAGATCTTAAAGACTCCCCAAAACCATAGAGCTGATAAACACATTCAGTAATTTCTGTCACAAACTTATACAAAACAAGTAGCTGTCCTACATACCTTTGACTAACATACTGAGAAAGAAACTAAAAAAAGATCCTCATTCAATATACACGCGCACGCACACACACACACACACACACACACACACACACACACACACACAGGAGCGCAAAATGTAAAGTATCTTAAAATAAAAGTAAACAAGACACTGACAGTGAAAACCTCAAGGTGTCAATTAATGCCCTTTATAAACCAGAAATTTTTATATGTATGGTCCTTTTTAATATACAGTAGTCCTAGGTTAAACACGTTACTATCTATTTTCAAGTGCACGGCCACAGCCAGGAAGTGTGAGAGCCAACTGCACCGTCTTACTGACAAGCAACATGTGAGGTGTAACTGCAGAGCAAGCTCCATGGTGCAGACTTTCTATGACAGTCTCTCTTTATGAATGCAATCAGAAAAAAAGCCCTTGGTATTTTTTGACATCACTTTGTTTGTTTTTTGTTTTCTTTCTTGGGTTGACTGTGATTTTATGGGACTACTTCTTCCAAAATACCTTAAAGAAAACAAAATTGTGACTATACATCTCAAATGGCACATATTAGTATAAAAACTTCATTTTGAACTCTTCAGGTTTAAATTTCACAAAATATGGAGCATCTTTCAGGGCATTTCATTACAACAATTTTTCACAAGTCAAGACAAATCGTTTGAAATCTTAGTTTGCAGATGGACTACTAAGAGCCATCATCCATTATCTTTTGAATTAAATTACCTTTCTGCACAAGACACATCCTCTTTTCTATAAAGAATAATGTGGTGTATAGAGCAGCTAACACTTCACTCAATTCAAATAATGTGTTCCAATTTCTTTGTCTTCCATTAGCAGAACAAGAATGTCTTCTTGATAGATTATTCAAATTTTCTTGTTTCCCTCCGGCTTTCTTGTATTTCCTTATCTTAGTTTTCTTACTATTATTATTAGGCCATTTTTGTTCAGTACAAAAACAAAACAAGAAAAACAAAATAATACCCAGTCAAGTTCATTAAATAAGAAGGGGTGCTATTTCAAGGATCCCCAAAATAGCCCTCCTGGGTCTGGATCTGAGAGATTCCCAAGAAGCTTCCCTCATGATCTGCCTTTCTCCAAGGCTGCACAGTCTCTCTCCTTCCTATTTCTCCTGCATGGACCTTTCTGTAATAGGCCTCCTCTTAAAAACACAGTTCTTCAATTTAATATTAATTAATCCTTGAAGTCCAACTATGAACACTAGCATAATGGGAAGTGTTCCTTTACTGTCTTACTTTACATTCAACAAGTGAAGGAGTTGGAGTTAGTGCCAGCCATTTGAATAGACTTTTCTAAGTACTTGTAGATTTCATGATGATAGAGTATAGCCTAAAAGTACATTTGCTCATCAGGAGAGCTTTGTTAAACTTTTGAGAGGTCCAGACATGTCTTGATCATGTTTCCCTTCCTTCACTCACTTTCCCTAACCCCCTCAAAAACAAAATAAACCAACTTGTACAAGTAAATATTTAAATAATCTACCAGTCTTCATAATATATTTAATTGCCCAGTGGAGTTAGTGCTTAACCTGCCTTTATAGATGAGTACACAGACACCAGATGAATTTTTAACAGGTGTTAGCCTGGATTGTGCAATTTAACCCATCTAAACTAGACCTTAATTCTAATCCCCAAATATGACCCCATATATACATATGTCCTATGGGATATTATTCTCCATGCTATGCTGATGTTCCAGGCCATGTGGAATGAGGTTCTTTTCCTTTATATATATATAAGTACTGTATTTTTTTTTCTTCAAGTTACATCTCAGTCACAAACCCTTCCCTATTTCCCCTTCCTGTCCCACCCTTCCACCTTCTTCTCCCCCAACAGCTTCCCTTTTCAACCCAACAAATGGTTCTTTCTCTTATAACAGTAAATTCTATACAAAACAGCAGAATTAAATATGTCACATTTATGAGAGTTAAATGGCCCAGTATACCTTCCCAATGTCCACTTCATACATATTTGGCCCCTGACTTTAACCTTCTACATTCTAACCATCTCCATGAGTTTAAAGTTCTACAACTGACTTAGCTTTCATACTAACTTGCATCACTATTATAACCATCTTCTTAGATCTAGAACGCCCTCTTGATTCCTAAACAACTCAAAATTTAGCTATGAGACTCAAGCTGTCTATTCTTCAACCACCTCAGAGAGCTGAGAAGGATAAATATATCTGATTATATAGGAAGTGCAGGGACTGCAGCTTCCAATACTAAGAAATGACAAACCAGTGACTACCTGGACAGTTCCCATTTTCTCTCCATACATTCCATCATCAGTCTTCAGCCTTTTGGTCCTGTTTCTCTGACAGACATTTTAGACAGAAACAGGCAGATCTCAGAGCTCAAGGTCAGCCTGATACAAAACAAACTCTAAATAGAGAAAAACTTTGATCCAGGAGTGGTGGAACACATCTTTAATCCCTTCAGATGGGAACCACAGGTCTCTGATCCCAATAATTAGAATGCAGAGACACACACATAGGATTTGGAAGGACCTAAGTTTAAAAGCTACTTACAAAAAGGCCCACTCAATACAAACAAATTGTCCTTCGAGATCTCAAAATATATACACTAAAGCTGGTTTAGCTCCAAAATAACAAAATAATTTCTTCTTTAAACCAGATTGAAAGATAACACTTTATAGTCAAAAAACCAAATTTGCTTCAGGAGAAATATTACCTACCCCCCCCCAAAAAAAGGAGGGTGATTGTCCCTGAGTGAGGATTAGGGCAGGGCTCTGTTCTTATCATTCCAGGAGAATCAAAGCATCCATTCAAGGAACCCAGGGACAACTGGACAACGGAAACCTCAGCAGAAAACAGAATCAGACACCAAAAGAAGACGAGTGACCCAGATGATTCAGCCTGACAGACTCCCTCAATAGCTGTCTCCATCAAAAGCCTACAACCACAACAACTCAATATCGCTAAGACCTTTCAGCTCTACACAATGCCCCAGCCAGAACCTCAGTAAAGCCTGGAAGATCAGCTTCTGCCTACAAACTCCTTAGGACATCTAAACAGCTGAGAACAGAAGGACTGAACATAAAAGGATTGTACTAACATTCTTAACCATTTTTCCACTTTGGTTCGGGCCCCAAACAGGTTTACTACGACCCAAATCAGCAGGAAGTCATTTTAAGAGAGCGATGTGCCATACCCAGAGGCTGGGGAGGGTGTTTCTCCACCCCCCCCCTTTTTGGTTATTTGAAGGACAACTGAAAACTCTGTTATTTAGGGGAAGAGATTACAAGTTGTTAAATGGTCCTGTTCAATGGGTTTTGGAGTTTAGACCCAGGGTATTCCTTCTTTCCCTTTTGTGTATCATTCTTTATCTCCTATGTAGAGGTTCTTTTCTTAAACTCATGGCATATGTCCTCCTTCCTGCTCTGGCTTCTTCTCTGTCTGCCCAGAAGCCCTTGAACCTTTGCCCCACATACCTTTCTCTCTGCTCAATCACAGGCCTGGGTATTTTATTAAAGCCAATCAGAGACAATGATTAGAAAGCAAGGTAACACAGCATTACTTGATGTACAGCAAGCAGGCTTCTGGGAGTATGTTAATTAACATTTAGAATGCATAACATCACCCAAACAATTACCCTCTTTTGTCTAATAAAAAGGATACTTTTTAAACTCATACAGTAAAAAACGGTAAGAACAAATATGAAACAATCAAGAAAACTATATATAAAAGTTACACACATAATATTTGCCTATTTGTATTTGTCAATCTTGAAGAAGGAAAAAAAATCATCTGTCTATCTTTGTGTGTCTAAAATTCTGAACCTCAATATTCTCTATCGTATCCTTTTATTTATAAATGTAAAGATTTTATTTAGATTTTAAAACATCCTTTTAAATCCTAAACAACTCAAGTTCAATTGAAAATTTATATCTATTATGTTTTCAACTCCATCAAAGACTTAAAAAGGGATAAAATTATTATTTGAGTGAATAGGAAGCACAAGAGAGCAGCTTCCAGAGTAACAGTTTGCTGCCTAGACAGTCCCAAATATCTCTCGATACCATTGGAGCATCACCTCCAGCTTTCTGGACAAGCATATCTCACAGACTAAATTGTGCAGCTGGAAATATGAAGGATTTTCCCTCTCTGTCTTTACAGAATCAGGCCATCAACTTACCTGCTTTTAAGCTCTGGTTCATCTTTGAACTATATAGAGTCTGTTGAGAGAACAGGGTTGTTTTGCCCAGTAGGAATTATATCCTGATGGAGATTTTTTGATGGTCACTATCTTCTTCCAGTCAAATAGGAGTTTTCAGGAACTGACTATCTCAAGTCAAATAATTCTTAAAATAATAAAAAAAAATTCTTTAAATGACATTTTCTGTATACCTCTGAGGTTTTGAAGACATCTATTGATTTATTTATAAATCTATCATTCATCTATCTATCTATCTATCTATCTATCTATAATCTATCTATCTAGGTTATCTCTGAATGGCAAACTGTATATTATTGACCATTTACTATCTATTTAACCTGGCAAGCCTATTTTGTGCTAAATTAAGACTAGGATTTGACATGACCAGGTGCTTGACTGGCCAGCCACCAACCTGTATTACTGAGACTCCTAAGTAGGTTTCAACAGCAACCCATCAAAGGATTAGAAGTAAACCTGTACTTTTAAATGAGTTGTATAGGCACAATAACTTATATGAGTTGAAATATACATATATGTATGTCAAAATATAAAATTATATACCTATGAATCAAAAATTAAACTTATTTTTATAACAATATACAAAATTCTATACAAATGTTTCAAAAAATAACCTTATTTTGAGAATAACAATAACTTTTGTTTCAGAGCAGATTAATTAATCTACCATTATATCTCATCATTTCATATATTATATGCTCATATTACCCTCTTTTTTTTCTTTCAATTCTTCTCCCCCTATATAAGAGAGAAAGAGGATAGAGAAAAGGAAAAGAGAGAAATACATGAGTCTAACCTCCTATACTTTGCTTAACAGGACCATCAAATGATCAAAGAACTGTCCACCCCACCTTTTGGGAAAGGGGTATCATTCTCTTAACATTGCTTCCTGCTGAATTGGGACATAGAAAACCTGTTTGGGGGCCCAAAGAAAATGGAAAAATGATTAAACAAGATAATATTTGTTATCCAGTCTCTCAAATGTTAAAATGGAGAGGCCCAAGTAAAGTCTTGTTTGGGACAGTCTGAAAGGAAAACTGGGATCCATAGCTTTCTTTGAAGTCATCTTGGAAGTGGGCCTTGATGGAGGAGACTAAGACTGGGTCTCATAAGATGCTGGTATGTTAGCTACATCGAACCTGTCTCTGTTCCATCAGTGTCTGGTCCCTTTGTTCTGAAAATATATAATTTCTCACAAGTAACATATAGTTCTGTAATTACAAAAATGCCTGGGACATGCAGGATGCACAGATCAGTTAAGGAAAAATTTCTGCTTTTTATTTGAGCAGAAGAAAGACATTTGTAAGTCTCTATTCATGCCATATGGAAGGATGGCATGCAATAATAAGTCATGTGGCTTCTATGTAGCCAACAAGATTTACATATATGTCTTAGCCAGTCTGAGCTGTTCCCACATAGTGGAATCAGCAAATATAAATTACCTGTTTGTCCTTTCATTTGTAGTGAAGATCTGTAGGACTCCTTTTCATCCAATCTGATTTCTATCAGTTTGGATGAAAGATTTAGCTTTCCTTTCTTGTTGACAGAAAAAAATAAAACAAAAACTTCTTTCCCCAAATGACATCACCATTGTCTTCCATTTTGAAATCATATAGCTATAAATTTATTATAATTAGCACTACATAGTTCTGCTATATCTTCATTTTCTATAAAGGGGAAAAATAAAATCATCATTATTATCACCATCTCAATTATTATTAGATATATACAGCTATATATAATCATTTTTACATTGAATATTCAGCATACGACTAAATTTAGTAAAAAAAAATATTCTCCTCTACAGTTGACATAAATGTATTAATTGATTGAAACAGGCTTTTTTCTGTGTAGCTCAGGCTGTTTATAGATTAGTTGGCCTCAAACTCATAAGAACCTATCTGTCTCTGTCTTTGTCTCCCATGTTCTGGGATCAAAGACATGCCTATATTTTTTTCTTTCCTTTTCTCCTTTCTTTGGAGATTTAATTTCTATGTGGATATATCTATCCTTAATGAGACAAGGTTTCCCTTCATAGTCTAGGTTGTCTTGATTTGCTCTCTAGAGCTCTGAGGATTAGATTGGCCTTGATCACACACGAAACTGTTTTATTCTTGTCTCCCAAGTTTTGGGATAAAGGTATGAATTTAATTCATTGAATTACCTTTATTATGTAATAATATTAATTAAGCCATTTTGTATTAGTCTGAGTTCCAGTTCTTCCATGGGAGCCCCATTCTTGAAGAGATTGGTATAGAGTAGCATGATATGTTATTTTATGTTAGCTTTTCTTAACTGTTGGCTGTGGGAGGCATACAGCTTGCATGTTCTTCCCCAGCCTAATTTTGGGTCTTTATATTAACTAACAGAACATGTCTCCTTTAGGGCCAAATGCCTCTTGGCACCAGTTCTCCCCTGGGAGCCCAACACCTAAGGACACTGGCTTTTTGCCCCTTTCTCTTCATATACATTTAAGATTAATATGTTTTTATTAGATCAGTATGGGCATTATTATTTATTATTAAGTAAAAACTTACATAGTATCTTCAAGGAAAAATGTGTCATTTTGAATTCTAGACTGTCTTCAGCAAGTAGCCTTATCTTATCAGCAGGAGGTCCCACCCTGACTTCATTGTTTAGATTAGGCTGGTCTAGAATTCATAGATCTGCCTGTTTCTGCCTCCAGCATGATAGAATTAAGGGTGGGCATGTGTTATTACCACTCTGCTTAAATATTTCACTAAATCTCAAACGGAAACTCTGTAACCCAAAGGGCAACTAACTCTAAACTGCATGACAATTCCAAATCTGTCCAAAATCCTTAAAAATCTCTTATGTTTTAGCAGTGTCAAACCAGAAAAATATCCTTTCTACCTCCCAATATAAGGAAAATCAAAGACATCTAAACAAAACTCAAGCAAACAAGAACATTCCAAAAGCCTTGGTTTAGCTGTGCCATCCCATGATGCAATTAAAATTCTGTTCATTATTCCCTAGAATCTATTTTCGGCTGCATTTCATTGGACCTGTCCCAGATAGCCCTGACAAGCACCTAGTGGCCAGGCAGCTCTGAGTTCCAGCTGCCATCAATTTTGTCTTATCTGTCAGGAAGAGCTTTTCTCCTCCCCCATTGTCACTGCTGGTAACTTAGCATTCCATCTGTAAGTTTTTTTTTTCTAAGCCTGTCCTGATTCCATCATTCTCAAAAAGAATGCACAGAACCACAATTGTTAGTGTAAAAATCATTTACATACTAAGAGAAACAAACTCAAATGGAATCCAAATGTAGTGAGACATTATGAATTACTCCATTTTTAATTGAGGTGGTTAATTATGCTCCCAAGCTCTGTCTAGAAGGCTGCCGATTTTTAGTACATAAAGACAGCCTTAGCTCTCCACCTTTGCTGCAAGGCAGTTACTTTTGTCAGGGAGCCACACCTCCTTTGAAATGCATTTGGGTTTGGCTTCCTGCTCTTAGGCTAGGAAACAACCCAGGACTTCTCAGACTGTAAGCCTGGATTCTAATTGCCATGATTGAGTGCCATTTGTTGAAGTAGTTATTTAAATTATCAACCATTATTTAAATTATAGCTAATTGGTTCATGGTGTAAATCCTTCATCCACCATTATAAATGAGCACTCAGACACCAGATAAATTTTAACCATAGTTAGCCTGGATTGTGCAGATCTTAGCCCATCTAAGCTAGCCCTTAATTCTAATCCCCAAAAATTACCTCATATATACATAAATCCCATGGGATGTTATTCTCCATGCTATGCTGATGCTTCAGGCCATGTGGAATGAGGTTCTTTTCTTAAACCCATGGCATACGTCCTCCTTCCTGCTCTGGCTTCTTCACTGTCTGCCCCAGAAGCCCTCCAACCTTTGCCCCACCTACCTTTCTCTCTGCTCAATCACAGGCCTTGGCATTTTATTGAAGCCAATCAGATTTAATGATTAGAAAGCAAGGTAACACAGCATTACTTGGTGTACAGCAAGCAGGCTCCTGGGAGCAGGTTAGTTAACATTTAGAATATATAACATCACCACATCACCAAACAAACAAACAAACAACAAATCCACCCACCATTTCCATCCACCAATGTTCTATTATTATCCAGGAGTTAGAGAAATGGATAGGGCCACTTTCATATTGTATCTCATGAGGACACATTTGTAATCCATATTGTAGATAAAGATCTCCACATGCACACTGTACATATCTCAACAAGATACACTGCCAGTGGTTTGATTGCTATAAATAAACCCCTCAGTAAAAGTGGTTCCTGGAGGAATGCTAGACTTGAAGACACTAAACAAGCTCAGCATCATTTTGGATGGTTGAAACCTATATATTCCAAAAGATGACAACATCAGAGACAGACTCCATGAATCCCCAGGATGAGGATACTTATACGACCAGGGTAAAAAGATTGAGCTCAGTAATTATTCATTTCCTTTGTCCCATTCCCTATCCCTACAACTGCTACGAGGTAAAATGTAAGGTAGTTTTCTAGAGTGTGAATTTGTTCCTTTTTCAATTTGCCATCTCTTTGAATAAAGCACAGCTTAAATATTCAGTTTCTGCCTCTAATTACTGGTAGTTATGATGTCAGTTATCCTGTAGTCTGGTATTGTTAGAACATTACCAAAGTCATCAATATTGAATTATCCTTAAGGCGTGGCTATGGTCATCTAATTCCTTTTCAAACTTGTAAAGTATTCAAGATTAAAACCAGAAAGGGAATTCAAGAAAAGTAAGCTATTATGAACAGTGTTTCAATGACAGAAATTTGAGAAATTTGTTGCTAGTTTAACTGAAGTTCTGAAGTTGAAACCTGGGAGGGTCTGGGAAACCATCAGAATCTTCAGGCATGTGATATAACATTTCTGGAAAGCAAAGGGAACTAGCTTATGTTCAATCTGGTTGCTAAGCCAGATGACCAGATAGGTATTGTGGGTACATGGAAGATATTTACATTTGTGTCTGTACAACAGGAAGTGTTTTTCAGCCCTGTTAAGGCCACTCTCCAATCCACTCTAACTTCTGTTAAGGCTACCATTTTGGAGTTCTTAGCTAACTCAAGGAACTTCCAGACAAATGGTGCTTGAGAAAGCACACAAAATGTTTCTTAATGTAGTGGCCTATGAAGGCACTGCTCTGTGAAAGAGCAAGCTTTCATTCTGGTTAGGGATTTCTCTTACAATGTGCTGATTCACCGCTATCTAGGAGGACACCAGAGGCCCTTGCAGACTTTCTTGAAAAGATTCTGGTGTTTTGTAAAGCTACCCAGTAGGAGCTGAAATGATCATCCCTTAGGAAATGGAGCTGCTGGTATGTAGCATGAAATGGGATCTCCACAGTGCTTATGTCGGCCAGGGCTTTCATGCTACAGAGGTAATTGTTGCAGTATTGATTTTCACAGGCCTCCTGCTGGAGCACACTGCCATCTTAATCTGTAAAACCTCAGGCTAATGCTTGACATCCTGTTTCCTGGAGAGTAGAATATCAATTAATTCCTTGAGGAACTTGAGGCATTGTCTCTCAATGTGCATTGGTTAATTTTTGAAGATGTCATTCCCAAGTGTTGCATTTGCATTTTCAAAAGTGATTATATTTAATAGTAACTATCGAATGTCATTCTAGTCACTACACATACAATTCTGTAGCCAGTTACTTCAGGTCCTGTCGCTATATCTTTGTCCTTACCAGTTTGACAATTCGTAAAGTCTTGTGTCATTTTGTTAGGAAGGTTGTTAAAGGTGGGACAGATATGAAAGTCTAAATGCTGAGGGAAGTGAGAAAGGTCTAGAAATGGCACTGTCTTTTTGCTTACCTTTGACAAGACACAGGCAGGAAAGGCAACAAGGATGCGTGCCTTGGCTGGCTAGAACACCCATTCTAGCTTTTGTGCCTTATCCTTCTAGAATAAGTCATTATGTTAGAATTTGGTTTTCTTGAGTGCAAATATATTAGTTATCACAACTTAGCATGCAAAAAGGCTTCTTTTGTGTAAGTGGTTTCCCTTAGTTTAAATAGCTGTGAATAGATTAAAGGGATAGGGTCTTGTTCACAGACATGTGGTGAAGAAAACTCCAAGAGTTGGGAAAAAGGTTGAGGAAATGTAAGGGCTCAAGACTCACTGAAGGAAGACCCCAGACTCAAATGGTATGGAAAGGCAAAGAGGGTTATTCTTCAGAAACAACCAGCATGCTGAGGTTGGCCATTCATACAAAATGGTGATGACTCTAGAGAAGCTCAAAGGGTCCTTTTAAGACACTTAGGGGATTGGCTAGTGTCCATATGTAGAGGTACACATGTAATTTTTATGGGTCCTGATCTTGAAGGAGGAAGAATTACCTTATAGGAATTTCCCCCCCAACTTTAGCCTCTGACTAGACTCAAGATGGAGGCTTTATCTAAAATGGAGTAAATCAGGTCCTCTCAGAGAGACTCTAAAATTATTTACAGAAATCATACCTTCTTGGTTGAAATGATTAAAAAATAAAATGTATAAAACACAAAGTCCATTTATCAGTGACTCTAAACTTTACTAGATAACATCTTAGCTTAAGAAAGTAGGGTTTTTTTTTGGGAGGGGGTTGTTTGTTTTCTCTCTTTCCCTTTTCTTTTTTTTTTTTTTTTTTTTTTTTTTTTTTAGCAGAGCAAGCAAGGCTCATAAGGTCCATCATCTTTTATGAAGTCATGTTATTGAGAATGTCATGCTATACATTGTGTGCATTTCTTTACAACATTGTCAATGGTTTCTGTTCTATGAAAAACTGTATTTTCTTCTGAGCAATTGGGTAGACTTTACAATGGAGACATTTTGATGCTTAGAAAGGATTATGTTTTTCTATTTGCTTTGGCTGTCAGGAAGCTCAAAAATTCAGAACTTCAGCAGCTCATGTAGGCATATCTCTTAGATTACTGTCCATCCAGCTTTATCATTGTTCTTCCAATTGATCATTTCTATTTCACATTTAAAGCGATTTTTCATGAATTCAGATGATCCCTGTTATGCTGTCAATAGCTACAGTTCTAAAAACAATCCTAAGGCCTTTCTCAGCCCAGAGAAAAGGGGGCTTTGAAATATGAATGCTCTTTAATCTTAATGTTGGCTGAAAATATGACTCTATCAAAAACATATTTTAGTACATCCTAATCCTCAAATATTTGCTCAGCCATGTTCATTGCTACCCTATTCCCAATAACTAGGAAATGGAAACACAAATGTCCTTCAACTGATGAATGAATAATGAAAATATGGAACAGATTCACTATGGAATACTTTCAGTTATAAAGAAAAATGAACTCATGAGATTTGTAAGTAATGCATGGATAGTGGAAAAAATTATTTTGTGAGTTAACTAAGAACAGGCCCTTTGGGAGGAGAGAAGGAAAGGATACTCCAACAGAGGAGAAGGGAGGAAAGTTAATATAGATGGACAAGGAATGAAGAGGGAAAAATAACACTAAAGTTGTTTGACCAAACCACATCGAGTCATAATATAGCAAAAATCTATAACAGCTCAAGGTGCTAAGAATAACTGGTTATAACAGTACTACAATATGCCTATAATATAACTCCCACATTTAATGCAAAGGGAACATTGCAAAGGGGGGTGCATAGAAATTATAAGTGTCAGAAGATCAGAAAATCTCTGTAAGATTATATCTTCTAGATATGACAAACAAAACAAAAACGAAAAACTACACCCATGAAATCTCAACAATGGTTGCCCAAATAAGAACTGAGAAGTTTTGCAACCAGATGACATGCCAACATGCATGGGGTAAAATCTTGTGAGATTCAATCAATCTTTCCTAGGGGTGTGTTCTCTGAATGGCTGGCTAATACTAAGTAGCCAACCAAAGCAATCAAATAGAAATGGATTCAGCAAACTATATTGTGTGTGTGTGTGTGTGTGTGTGTGTGTAAAACAATAATATTAAAAAAAAGTGGACATGGGTTTAAGAGGAAGTGTGGAATATGGAAGGGCTTGGAGAAAGGAAGAGGGGAGAAATAATGCAGTATTTTAAATAATAAATAAAGTATGGAGGCTACAAGTGCAGCTCTGTTAGTAGAGTACTTGCCTAGTATGCCTCAAACACTTACTTCAATCTCTACCACTATGTAACTGGCCATGGTGGCAGAAAGCTCTAATTCCAATGCTGAAAAAGCAGAAGCAGGAGAATCAGAAGCTATCATTCTCAGCGACTATACAGTTCAAGGTGAGCTCTGAGATACATGAGGTCCTGCCTCAAAACCTAATAAAATAAAAATGATAGATCATGGCAATAGGTTAGTAAAAGCATGTATTCCCTACCCTGTCAACCAGACCTTGATTCTCTGAAGACTTGTATTACTGAAAGAAAGCACTGACTTCTACAAATTTGCCTGTAACTTACACACACACACACACACACACACACACACACACACACACACACACACACACACTAAAATAAATAAATGAAATTTAAAGCATTTTAAATGATAAAACAATAAAAGTGGTATCATAAAAAAGAGACATTTTCAGGTATATTAAGGAACAGAAAGAAGACTCTTATAGATCTACTTTCTGGTTTCAAACTGCTACATGAAGCTTATACTAGTAAAGTGTTTCCATAAAACAAGTCATGTATACTGTGTTTTATACAATATATATAAGACTGATGTATTTTAAGGAATTGACTCACTCTGTTATGAAAGAAGCCTAAAGCTTCAGGATCATGATAGTAAGCTGCAGACTTAGGGACTGCTTGAGGTTTACATGCAAAGACAGACTACTGTGTAACCACCACCTCTTCCTCTAAAGGAACAGGTGTTTTTAATGAGAATGACCCCATATGCTTATATATTTGAATGCTTGGTTCCCAGGTAGTGGACTGTTTGGGAACAATTATGAGGAGGGGCCTTAGTGTAGTGGGTGGTCTTGTTTGAAGTGTGTCACTTGGGGTTAGGCTTTGAGTTTTCAAAAGCCCACACTGGGCCCAGTCTCCACTCCCTCTCCCTCCTGCTCTCCCCCTCCCCTTTCCCTCCTCTCCCCTTCCCCTCCACTTCCCCCTCTCCCTCCTCCTTTCTTTCCTGCCTGCAGATCACCATGTAAACCTCTCAGTTATTCTTCTACCCTGCCATGATTATCATGGACTAATCATCTGAAATTTTAAGGAAAGCCCTATTTAAATAATCTCTTTTATAAAAGGTGTGCTGGTCATGGTATCTTTTTACAGCAATAGAACAGTGACTAAGACAAAAGTGACATTTTGTTTGTTTTTGTTTGGATATACTATGTCCATGAACTAATTATGAACTATGGCAGTGGTTAATAAGGACATAAAAAGGTTATTTTATGTGAAACATAAAGTAAACAAAATGAAACAATCAGATATATGGAGAAGATAAGGGAATTTGAACTGACTCCAGGTGATTCATTTATGGTTCCAAGTGGATTTGGGCTGTATTAAGGATCAGACTACAGAGAAGAGTAACAACCACACTGAAGAAAATAAATATGAGCACTTAATGTAAATATTGAACATGGAGTAGGATGTAGTGAGTTTGAGGAATAAATGGAACTTAAAAGGGAAACACATAAAATAAAATATTCCAAAGAGAATTAGAAGCATAAGGAAAAATGTGAATTCAACATCATGCAGATTTTAGTATTCTATAATACTGCTAGTGAAGCTGACAGAACAGGGTATTAATACATAAAAAGAAATAGGCCAAGGGCAGAAAGAAAGAACTCCCAAGAGGGACTTAAGAAGGAACAGAAAAAAGAACCAGGAACAAGCCACACTCTCAGAAAAGAATAGTAAGGAATAAGGGAACAACAATGTCAAAACAGACTTCAAGGATAACCACTTGTGCAGGTCCAAGCTATGCAACAGCTAAGAACTGAGTTCAGCTTCAGTAAAGGTAACTGAATGAAAATCATCTGCAGTGAGGGTGGGTGGAAGGAAAGAGAAGCTTCCCATACAACCCTGCTGAGGAGAGAAAATCAGGAAGACCAGAGATGAGGGTCATATTGAGAAGTTTAGTTGTGTGTGGTCTGAGCATACTTGTAGGCCAGAGAAAAGGAACAAGAAGACATAAGTACTGAATAACATCCAGAACCTGAAACATGAGATTACAGATGCACAAGTGTTCCAGAGGAAAGCAAAAGCTTTGTATAGACAGCTATATATAACAATTATAAAAGTAAGCACCTGGGGAATTGGGAATGCTCAAAAATGAAAAATTTACAGATATTCAACTTGATGTTTTTCAAAAGAAAGAACTGATACATTCATCTTAAGAAAAAAAAAGTGGGATAGAAGTTGATGTGATTGATACCAGTGGTTGAGGTTTCAGATCACAACAAGGGGACCCAGAAAAGCACCCTTCAGTATATGATGTTAAAAACTTCCACTTTTCTGCAGCCTTGAGTACAGGAACATCCGGTTTGAGATGCTGAATGTACAAGACATCTGTGATCACTATTGTGTGATGTTTCACTAGCTGGTTTGACATACTAAAAGTGAAGTGAAAATACACAATTGAGAATACAGGGGAAGAAATACATCCAAGGACAGTTCCTTTAATTCTTCCCCCTCTTTTCTTGTACCTTAGACTGGCATTCCAGAAAAGTCTCCAAAATGTCTACACATTGCTTGCCCTTACAGCTCCACTCCCTGAGTTTTCTGATGTTTTGTTAACCTAAACATGTCAGTTGAATATGAAATTAAGTATAAATAGTTTTTCCTGGTAGTTAGAAAAATCCCCTCCAAACCTACAGGTCTCAAACTATTATATAAATAAAAGTGATAGCTGAGCATCAAATCAGGCATTTCCTTCCAGTAGCATCCAGAAATGCAAATGCAGAATTCTAGGCACAGGCATATGCATACAGGTACATATAGCTGACACACAACAGACCTTTCATTGGAAAACTAAATACTATTCATGTTGGGTAGTTTTCATAATTGTTTTCTTTTTGTATTACTGAAAGGGAAGCAGATCTACTTCCTCTGTATTCACAGGAATGGAAATTAGTATTGAAAATAAGCAAGTAAAATCCCCCAACATGATTACATTAAATATAAAATACAATAAACTGAAAATACCATCTGGAGGAGATATCATATTGAGCCAGAGGGAAAATGCCCCAAAAGGTCCAGAATTCAAGGACAAGCTTTTTCTGCGTCTTTACTCTCTGCAAGGTTCAGGGTTTCTATGCATATGGTGTTAAAACTTCCACTGTTCTGTAGCCCTGAGTCTAGGAACATATGTGCTGCAATCTCTCACAACAGGACAAGACAGGTACTACCTGCCAATTCTTCCTTGGCATTCCCTTATATCAAGGAGTTTTATGTCTTGTCCTTACTATTATAATTCATTAAAGTAGTTAGAGAACCTTTTAAATATTTTATATTCTCTCCCTGCTTCATTCTCATATGTGATAGATGATTTTTCTGGTTTGGACTCAAAGATCACCACTGTAATCAATTTGGGCCCCAACCCATATTATGGAAAATTTAATCAGCTAATGGTTTAGGCAATAAATTATCCTTTTGCCTGCCTGGCCTTGCTCTTTCCTTTAATTCAGAAATGCAACATTGCTGATTCTTTCTCCCATCACCCTTCCTCCAAAGGGGTTTCTTGGTATGCTATATCCCAGGATCTGATTTTTTCCTTACAGTTTAAAATTTATCTTTTGTGATAGTTTTTGAAATATTCAGTATTTTCAGTGTTATCTACTGCAGTAGTTTTTTATTTAGCTAACCTTATGAAATGTTGACTTCTGTGACATAATTTGCAAACCTTGGCTCTATTAGTATTTTAGGCAGAGAGTTCTATGTTGTCTCTAAAGAACTATCCTGTGCGTGTTGAAAGCTTGCAATCATACCTTTCCTTTATCCATTAGATATCAGTAGCCAAATTCCATATGCCATAATTTCAATTGTGAAGAAAAAAAGTATTTCTAGACATTGTCAGATATCCTTACACTACAAAATCATCCCTGATCACAAATCAAACACGGATATAAGTAATTTTGGGGGGGAAGCTAGAAATATATCACCATAAATAGGAGAACATTTCAAGGAAGGAGAGAAAAAGAGAGGAGGGGAGAAAAGGAGAGGACAAACTTTGAGAATCAACAAACTGAAGTTTACTAAAGTACCACTAGCAAGAGAGAGGAGCAGAAAGGAATGACTGAGAACACTAAAAACAATGTTCTTTGTCCAGACTTTTCTCAGTTCTGCTGCAGTTAACCCAATAGTAAAAAGTGACTGCTCTCATTCATGACGCCTTATCCATTATTATACCATTAATCTTATATTTCAACTATCTTTCACTCTACCCACCATTTTCCATCTCCATCAGCACCCTATAATCCAATTGATAACATATCTCTCCTAAACTACTACAATATCTCCCAACTCTTCCTTGGATTGCATCCTGGCATATCATCAGTTCCGTCTCTACACTGTAGTAGTCAGAATGCTTTCAAAATTCAAGTCCAATCATGGGTTCCTGATGATCTTTGTCCTTCTCCTGTCCCACTGGTCTTATTTATTTAAAAATAAAACTTAATATAACCAACAAGACTTTAAATCATACTTTCCTTTAGTTCTATGAGTTATCATGGTCCAAGTCACTCACTATACTTTTTTTTTAATAATTTATTTTTTATTTCTTCAAGTTCCATCTCAATCACAATCCCCTCCCGACTCCCCCCTCCAGTCCCACCCTTCCACCCTCCTCCCCCTCAACCCCCCCCATCCTCTTCCCTTCTTTTTTTTTTTTAGTTTAAGGTATTTATTTTTCCCCCCAACAGCTCTCCCTTTCAGTCCAAATAATGGTTCTTTTTCTTATAACTATAAATACAATACAAAACAACAGAAATAAATAGGCCACGATTATAAGAGTTGTATGGCTTAGCATACATTCCCAATGTCCAGTCCATATGTATTTGGCACCTGACTTTAACATTCTACTATCTAACCATCTCCATGAGTTTAAAGTTCTATATCTAACTCAGCTTTCATACTAACTTGCCTCATAATTTTAAAAATATCTTCTTAGATCCAGAACACCCTCTTGATTCCTAAACAACTCAAAATTTAACTATGAGACTCTAGGTATCTATTCTTCAACCACCTCAGAGACCTGAGAGGGATAAATATATCTGATTATATAGGAAGTGCAGGGCCTGCAGCTTCCAAAACTAAAAAATGACATACCAGTGGCTGCCTGGACAGTTCCCATTTTCTCTCCATACATCACTATACTTTTTTATTTTATTTAAAGTAGATTTTTTTCATACAATATATTGTGTTTACAATCCCGCTCTAACTTCTAGATCCTCTCCATCTCTCCACCCATCCAAATCCACACCAGTCTTGCTCTCACTCATTAGAAAACAGATACCTAGGGGAAAAAAAGGTTACAAACCAAACAAATTATAATAGAACAAAGCAAACAAACTGGGAAAACAAAAACAGCCCAAAAGAAAACATATATGGAACCAGATACAGGCACATTTTCACACAAACAAATCCCATAAAAACACAAAACTAGAAACCGTAAAATATAAGGGAAAGACCTGTTAGGTAAGAAAAAAAAGCCACAAAAATGCAAAACAAAACAAAAAGTCAGACAAAGCATTATGAGACAAAGCCCTCAAAAAAATACTATTGACTTTGTTTTATGTTGGCCAGCTACTGCTACACATGGAGCCTACCCTTAAGTGTGGTTTGTATACCTAGTGAGACAATGTTGGAGAAAACTAATTTTTCCTTTGTGACTGGTTATCACTACACTTTTCTCACATATTTTCATTCTACTTCTGCCTTAAGTGAGCATACTCCTCTTTTCTTATTCGCCACCAGGTATACCTTTGCTAAATTTTAATTAATATTAATTTCCTGTCTAAATGCTCAACCCAGAAGAGCTGAAAGAATCATATTCACTTGCATTTCTAAAGAACAGTATCAGAATGCCAATATATATTATAAGCCCAATGATTACTTGTTCCATCTTTAAATGAAAAAAATAAATGAATAAATGATGATACTGAGGAATCCAAAATGTATATTTAGTGGGGTTACATGTTTTTGATGAATTTCATTCATTCACTTATTTATTGGTGGTATGTGCATACCATAGCACAAATGCTGAGGTCAGAAGGCAACTTGAAGGAATTGGTTCTTTTCTTGCACTATGTGGACTCTCTGAATCAAAATCAGGTCATTATTCTAGCAGCAAGTGCTTTTACCCACTGAGACATCTTGCCAGCCCTTAAGACATTTTATTTCATAAATATACATTGGTACTCACTCAGTCTAATTACATTATGATCAATTCACAGGCAACTAGGCTAAGAGCTCTTGCCAGCAGGCAAGTCTACCTAATAGTTTATATTAGCCCTGGAGGCCTTACTATGTGCCTAGAAGTGACTAAATAAATGATAAAGAATGAAGAAAGATTATGTTATAGACAGATGCATGGATGAGAGAATAGTTAGATGTATGGGTGAATGAATGTATGGATGATGGCTGGATGATAGATGAAATTTTTGTATGATTAATTTAACTAAGATGGGTTTATCTAAATTCCCTTTGTCTTGTAGTACTAAATATTGTTCAAGTTGTCCAGATTAATCTGCCTATTGTATTCTCCTTGTATTCTTCTTTATGTTTATATTTCAGAGTGACTTCTGAACAAAAGTTGGTTTTACAATTAGGAATACTAAGCCAGGTATGGTGGCAGATACCTGCAACATCAGCAGTTAGAAGACAGTCGAAAAAGGATCATAAGTCCTAGCCAGCCTGGGCTATGTAATCAAGCAAAACCAAAATGTCAGGAAAGGTCAGATAAAATCTAGACAACAAGCAAGAAGAATTTATGAAAAGACGTTTCAGGCAGACTTTTGAAGCTTTTACAGGATTGTTTGTATAATACAAGTTTCATGTCTATTAGCCTCTCATATAAAAAAGGAGGAAAAAAAAACCAAAACTATGAGAATGGGCTACCAATGAGATATCTGAATTAAAACATTTCCTTATACAATGGAATTTGGGCTCCATTCAAAGTGGAACATTGCTTCGAATTTTATTCTTGAATCTTTTTTATACAATTTATGATGATGATGATGATTCAGATGATGACTGATATTTTAATGTGTACTTAACTATTCTCTTGTCCTGGACTTAACCAAGTACATGATCTTACTTAGTTTGTGTAGTTTTTCTAGTAGTTATAGTTATCAAGGGACAGAAAATAAGGCTTACAAAAATGAATTCTTGAATCTGGATTCATATTGTATTTCTGTTTATATTAGACATGAAAAAATATAATGCAGTGGCAATTGTAGAGTTGTCATCTTTATACAGTATGCTTTTTAAACACATTTATTTAGTAATTCAAGTTACATCTTAATCATAGCCCCCCTTCTTCTTCCTCTCCCAGTCCCTGCCTCCCACCTTCTAACCCCTCTCCCACCTATCCTACTCCTCCAGTGTGGGGGAACCATATAGTATGTTTCTTATATTATACCTAAAATTACAGCTCATTGAGTTTTGATTCAACCATAGCCAGCATCTGTTGGTATTGTACTGTGTTTGCAATAAAGTTACCAACTCTCAAAAGGCACATCCCTTCTTAGGCTCAGTTTTATATTCATTGTTTTATTAAAGATTTCATATGCTTCTGCCAATATTACATCTCATTTTAAAGAGGAAAATGTTAATACTCAACTAAAGGGCTGTAGCTATATAATAGTTCCAAAAGACTTAGATCAAAATTCTTGGGAGTCTGAGTTTAAGGCTCCATTAGATCAGTTTGATAAATTCATTCCTTTACCAAAATAAGAAAAGAAGAAAATGACCATGAGCCAGGCCAGAAGAGGGATCTATTGAAAATGAAACTGAGTGCTTGGGACTTTTAATATCCTGTGATGAGCTCTTTGCAATAAAGAGAACACTATTTTGGGGGTAAGAATTTATATACACCTAAATAATGTTAGAGTTAAGAAAATAGCCTGTCAGTATTAGCAGTTTTGATGAACAGCTTTAGAGGAAGAAATTTCAAAATTAGATGTGAGTTAACGGAGTGCAAAATATGGGGAAATGACATATAGTTGACCTAGAAGTTTGAAGACTGAAATACAGAAATCAGAAAAAAAGATAAAATGATGACTGTATGTGTGGTAAAAGAATAGACAAAAAACAATCTAAGTAAACTTTTTTTGTCTCATACATTAGCCAGGCATAATTTTAAAAGAAGACCCGAGGAAATGCCTCAGTCAGTAGTGTTGTCACACAAGCAGGAGAACCTGAGTATGGAATGGCCTCCACATAAAAATCATGGTGCCCAAACATGCGCTGAACAGGGATGATAACATAACAATAGAAATGCCAAAATGAATGGTGAAAAGCTCACAATGCCTCAACACTACAGAAAATCTACAGGCAAATAAAGAGAACTGAGAGTGGAAGAGATGGTATTTCCCAGGAAAAAGTACACCAATTGGTTGTCTGATGCCAAATGGTCAGCCCTGAGATAGATAGCATTGTATGGACTGAACAAGTTGTATTTAAGTATATATGCATATTCATATGTGCATACAAGAACAACAAAGAGGCCATAAATTTGAAGAAGAGTATGACGGGAATATGAGAGGGTTTGGAGGAAGGAAAGAGAGGGAGAAAATGTGATAATTCTGTCAGAATCTCACAAATTAAAAAAAAAAAAAAAAAAGCAGGGTGTGACAGAGACAAGGGCTTTCCTGGCCAGTCTTGCTCAATCAGTGAGCTTTAAATAAAGTGAGAGCGTCTGTCTGAAAAAATAATTTGGAGAGCAATAAAGGGGGAAAAACAAATACAAAAAACCAGCATCTAGCATCAACCTCTGGATTCATTTCTCAAGCACCCACAAATATCATATGCTCTCTCTTTCATTGGAGGCTTTTAGCTCTAAATCTTCAATTGTGCCTATGTAACCTACAGTAGCTACAGAAACTAGGAAAGTAAAGCAGGAATATTGCCAAGATAGGGGTGTTTGGGAGCAATAGAGAGAGGAATTGCAGTAAATAAGTGACCTTATCAGAGAAATGGGTAAGGAGAAGTGGTAAAGAAGAAGATAGGAAGAGAGTCAAAGGTAATGCTAGGATACAAGTGATCTAATAGGGAAAATTATAAAAGGGCCATTCCTTAGGAACTGGGAGGGAGGTAAATATAGGATAAGAAGGGAGGTAGATAAAATGACAATAGGGTGTCTGGAAAAGCCACAAAAAATTATACTATTAACTACTTAAAAATGAAAAACCTACAATAAATATAATTCAGATTATTTTGATTAAATTATAATCTCAAAAATAATAGCAACAAAAATAAATTGTAACACAATCCAGGAAGAAACCAGCAGCACCCTTTGGCTTCTTTTTTTTTTTTTTCATTTGCAAGTGTTCACACATGCAGTCATGCATCTAAATACACTGACATATAGACGCATACTGCATAACACACACACACACACTATTACCTATGAAAGTATTATCCAAAAGTTAAGATCTAAACTGTTCCAGGAAGAATGCTAAATAGAAAACAAACATTAAGGCAGTTAAGACCAGGCAACTGGTAAGGATTTGTGAATAGAAGTGAGACAACAGTACCAATGGGCAAGCTGTGGTCCTGCTTCTGTTGACCACGTGGAACTGAGCATTTCTCATTTTACTCATGTCTTGGGTATCTTGTTTCTAGTATTAGACGGATATAGAAGCTACTTCTGGGGTTTGTTTTGAATTTTGAATGGTATCTGCTACATTATGAACATTAAATTAATTCAGGCTCAGAATTCTTATTTCAACACTCCAAAATCTGTGATGACTGATACACAAGTAGAAAGCTCTGGACCATTACATTTTTTTTTCAGTCACAAAAGACTATGCATATATAAACATAAGGAATTATGTTGGTCTTATTCTGATGACTGAGATGCCTTATTATATGTATACAAATATTTAAAATAAAAATAAAAACCCAAACACATCTGGTGTTAATAATAATTTTAAAGAAGACATATTCAATTTATATTTGATCTTTAAAAATGTAAATGTCCTTTTAAATTAAAATATAATTGTATTACTTTCCCATTCTTTTCTCTCCCTCTAGATTCTCCCATGCCCTCCCTAGCTTCAAATTGAAAACATCTTTTGTTCTTTGACTATTAGTCACACAATATGCATACATATATAAATACAACTTGCTGAGTCTAGAAATTTTAGTTATCAGGCCAAGAGTTTGTCAATCTTATTTATCTTTTCAAAGTTATAGTGATTTATTGATTCTTTGAATTCTCTTCTTCTATTTCACTCATTTATGCTTTGATTTCTATTATTCTTATCATCTACTGGGTTTGGATTTGATTTCTTCTTGTTTCTGCAGAGTTTTGAGTTGCATTATTAAGTCATTTATTTGTTGTCTTTATGATTTTTATGTTTATTTATTACTTCAGGTTACATCTGCATCATAGTGCCCTCTTTTCTCCCCTCCAAGTCCCACTCTCCCACCCTCTACCCTCTCTCCCTTCCATCCCACTCCTCTGGAGTGGAGTATCTTTACATATCAGTCCCCCGCTCCAGTTCAGCAGTCATATGAGGACCAAGAGCCTCCTCATACACTGGGGGCCTACAAGGCAGCACCACTAGGACAAAGTGTCTCATTGACAGGTAGCAAAGTCTATGTTCCTGTTCCCTTTGGTGCATTGGTTGTAGTATAGTTGTCCTGTACTATATGGCTAAAATCCGATTATAAGTGAATAGATGCTATGTGCATCCTTCTGAGTCTGGTGGGTACTTAATGCTGTAAACTTTCCTCTTAGAAGTGCTTTTAATATGTCCCAAAACATTTGTTGGGTTGTAGTTTCATTTTATTTTGGTCCAAGAATAGTTGTATTTCTTCTTTAACCCATTTATTACCCAGTAGTAATTTTTTTCATATGTATAAGGTTATATACTCATTAGAGTTTTGTTTGCATTCCATTTTATGTTCTGTTGCATAATGATCATACAAGATGCATGGAATTATTTTTTTATAGTTTTTCAAATTAGTTTTGTGCTTCAACATTTGTTCTATATTTTTTTTAGATGTTTCCACATAATGTTTTATGGAAAGCATATTCCCTGGTTTTTAGGTGGGATTTTCATTAGATATCCATTAGGTCTATTTGATGTATGATGACAATTAATTCTGACGTTTTTCTTCTTATATTTTGTCCAGAGAACATATCTAGTGGAGAAGATAAGCTGTTATCCCACTTGGAGTAATTTGTTACAGTAGTTTAAAGAAACTAATAAAGAACACATAGAATGGTTAGAGAGGAAAAGATGCAGGGAACCATATTGAACAATGATGTTTAATTGTTTCATGAGGCTGGAAGTATTAGGGAGGGGTTAGTAAAAAGCCTGAGGTTGGGGATCACATAAACCTGGGTTCAAGTTCTGTACTCACTCACATACCTGCTATGGAGCATGCAATGTCACATTTCTGAGCTGCAGTTTCTTCATTAGTGATGTAAGGATGACAGCACTGCTCCACTGGAAGTTCAGAAGCAGCTGCTACCTCCTGTTAGAAATGCGTCTGGAATCTCAAAGGAAAAATGACCACACAATCCAAAATACTTCAGTAATACAAAAAATTTTACTTCTGAATAAGGGTATATTATTTGTACCAAATCAAACAAACAAACATACACAAAGGGGCTACCTCTGAATTTTTATTCCTAGCATAAAACAGTTTTGCATCACACTTTGTGTTATTCAAATTTGGTTCCTCAGAGTCTTATGCAGCTGGCTGATTTAAAATAACACAATTGACCAACAGAACACAATTTTAAGCAAAGACTACGGCCTTCAGTCCATATTTATCTATTTTTGAAATTTACTGATATATATATATATACATATAAATGTATATACATAGTTTCCCCTCCCTTTCTCCAAATTCTGTGCACCCTGCCTCAAATTCATGGCTGCTTATATTTTAGTTATTTTTTTACACACACACACACACTCGTGTGTGTGTGTGTGTATATATATATATATATATATATATATATATATATATATATAAATTTATAAATACAACCCTCTGAATTCATTTACTGTTAATCATATGTATATGTTTAGGGCTGACTGCATAGGCACATATTTTGGTTTCAAGATATGCTGACCCTGGGGCAATTTGAGTATCTACCAAGAAGGTTTTTTTTGTTTGTTTGTTTTCTGGTTTTGTTTTTTTTTGTTTTTTTTTTTTTTACAGTTTTTGCTGTTGTTGTTTCATTCTGTTTCTGTTTTTTGTTTGTTTGTTTTGTAATGGATTTTATTTTACCTAATACATTGATAGAAAAGACAGTACATATTGTTTAAATTTCCCATACTTAAAGGAACCTACTCGGTAAGGATGACTATTCTCTTCATATATTTTTACATGAGGGGAAACTAAGACCAAGAAAGATAAAATTTTGAATAAAATAGTCAACCAGTAGGAGACAGAATCAGGACTGAAGGATCTGAGTTTAAATTGCCAGAAACCAGATTTAAAAAAAAAAAGCTAGGTGTGCTTAAAACAACAGTACTGGGGATAGAGCCAGGCAGATACCAGAGGTTTTCTGTCTAACAGATGTAGCTAACATAATGAGCTTCAAGTCCAATGATAGACCCTTTCTCAAAAAAATAAGATGGAAAAGTAAATAAGAATAATGTGGACATTGGCTTCTATTCTACGGACATTCTCATGTGTATGTGTGTATGAGTGTTTCTGCACCACATTCATTTGCAGAGATGCACACACACACACACACACACACACACACATATCCCATTATAAAATTTATTTCATATAAGTTCATAGCTTCCTTTAAATGACTTTTAAAAATGCATAGCTGTAATCAGTAACTGCTAAGCTAATCTGACTTCTTCATTAATCAATATATTTATAATTTATACCTTGTCTGCTTCCAACAATAATTGGAAGTGACTTACTCAAAGATAATTCCTTAAAAAAAAAAAACTTTGTCAGATACTTTCTCAGCACTGTTAGTAGCACTGATGATTGTATAAAGGATTAGAGCAGGCCTTCTATTTCATGGAACCTTCCATCCCTAACAGGTGCTGCTAATGAATTATGGCCTGGAGTGCAAAAAGAATTCATGGGTCCTTTGATTTGACCTTCACCCTTTTTATGATTCCTTGTAGTATATATTCTGGAGAATATGCTAGAAAAGGCCCTTAAGGAGTTATGTGTGTTGTGGGGATATAAAGTGTAAAGAAAATACAAGTAATCCCCTAAGAAAAGCTATCTATTGTTATCACTCAATTTCACAACAGCAAAATAGGTAGGGTATTGGAAAGAGGGCAAAATGGCCAATAAAGAGTAAAACTGCCTCAACTACCTCAATAAATATATTATGAAAAGTATTTTACAGATTTATTTTAATGTTCTTATGAGTTTGATAGCAACCAAATATAACATGGGTTGGATAAAACAAAGGTTTATGTCAGCAGGTCACCAAGCTCTGTTTTTGGAATGAGTTCAAATGGAATAGATCTTACAGTTGACCATGTGAAGAAACTAGATTTTGGAAAACAAATCAAATTCTAACAAAATTATCAACCTGTTCAGATTGTGGACTAAAAGATGCAGAATGGATAATACACATATAAATGTATACACCTCTCTTCACAGAACTGGATATTTTAATGAAATATATTTTTAAAACCTTCAGTGTTTTAATAAGTATGTTTTGACTGATCGTCTCCAAAACAATAGAAAGCACTCAGGCCTAATGTCATAGGTCAGTTATGAAGTATGAATAATTTCAACACATAATTGTAAGGAAAACACATACAGATGAGTGGCTCAGAGGAAGCACATGGAAGGTTAAAAATGTGGCACTTCTGTTGCAGAGTCTAGTAAAGGCATCATGGAAGAGAACTTTCAGGGTTTGAGAATTAAGGAAGAGATATACTTAAGGAGAGAGGGTAAAAGGAGAAGTAAATATGGGTGTGCACTACTTGTGGGATGTATGCATACATGAGTACTGAGACAGAAATATCTCTAAAGAACCTTCTTTGACAATGATCTTTTTGGGGTAACAATGAGGGAGAAGATGGGATCCCTACTTCATAATTGTTCCATACACTGAAAGAAAAGGATCATGAGGATATCACACACAATACAAGAACAGATTCTTAGCTCAATGCTAGGGGCTTAGTCATGAGTAAATGTTCCTGGCAAGTGCAACCCTTGGACACAGAGCCCAGTAATAGAAGCAAATCTGTCTTTCATTCTCATGCATCTTTGGTTCTAATATACAAGAAACACTAATAAAATGTCAATAGATTCCAGAATAAATACACTCATTCCATAATGTGTTAAGAATATTGAGAGTTCATGTTGAGTTTATGATGTGTTTTGCATATTTACCACAAACACCATGGGCAATATATAGTAGCAACTGATGTTTTCATGTCTGTCTTCCTGTAAAGAAATTAAAGGCATTATGGGACACAAGGGCCTACAAGACTCTGATGACTTTATAGTGATAGCCAGTAGAATGCAGGGAGTGGATTGAAAATCTATTCTTTCAACTGGTTTAAGCAGCTTCTAATTCCATATCCCTCATAGTCAAAAGTTTCTTGGATGAAAATTGAGATGAAACTGAGAATCAATGGCTGATGCTGGAGACTGCTTTAGGTTGCCTTTTCCTCACATTTTTCCTGCAGTTCTCTTACTTGGTAACATTTATTATTGGATGAATTTGAGTGCCTACAGTTTTCTGGGAGTGTAGAAGCCACATCTGAAGATGGAGAATGCTGCTTCTTACAGAACTTCAGGTTTCAGAATTCAGCAAGTGGTACTTTGCATTGGAGGGTGTTGTGATTCATTAATAGGAGTTCAGTGTGTCATATTTTCAAGACCAACTAGGGTCCTTGTGCTCCAAAAAGCATACATTAACCTCTTCCCTAGCAGGGACAGAGATCTCCAGCTGGACTTAACATTCTAGCATTGTTTTCTAATCAGCAAAATATATCCCACCCTAATTTGTTCATTCATTTCCCCGAGGCTTGGGAAGAAGGATATTAAGGAGGTAACACACCCAAGCATATAAATGGATAGATTAACAGGTCCAGATACACATCCAATGTAGTTACACAAATACAAGAAAAGTCAATCTGGAGCACTAAATGGTGCACTTATTGTAAAATGGCACTGCATACTGCTGTGTCTTCTATTTTTGAAGCAATTTAAATTTCAGGCCTCATTTGCATCATTGGTTATATTGCCATCTGTAACCAGGGAACCTTTACATTCTCTTCTCACATACTAGTCTTTATTCCTTTCTTTTTCAAAGATCAAACTTTCTGATAAACTTCTGGTCAAATCTTTTTGGTACTGGGCTGCCGCATCCTGACCTTCTGCTTGTATAGCTAGCAGAGGGAGAAATGCTCGACATTGATTCTCATCTGTCCTGAAAAATGATATCTGACCACAAGTGCATGAATACTTCATGGTGTTTGGACATCCCTAATCTCCCTAAAGGAAGTTACCTCAGAGATCAAAACACAGTTGAACACAATAGAAAGGGAGAAGCATTCTGTCACCTTGGAGCTAAACCAGCTCCAGTGTATATATTTTGAGATCCCAAAGAACAATCTGCCTTCATCGAGAAGGCCTTTTGTAAGTAGCCTCCAAACCTAGGTCCCTCCAAATCCCATGTGTGTGTCTCTAAACTCTAATTATTGGGATCAGAGACCTGTGGTTCCCATCTGAAGGGATCAAAGATGTGTTCCACCACTCCTGGATCGAAGTCTTTATTTAGAGTTGTCCTAGGGTTGGGATTGGGACAGGGCTCTGTTCTTATCTTTCCAGGAGAATCGAAGCGTCCATTCGGGGAGCCCGGGGACGGCTGAACAGTGGAAACCTCAGCAGAGAGCAGAATCAGGCACCAAGGAGGACGAGTGACTCAGTTGATTCAGCCTGGCAGACTTCCCCAATAGCTATCTCCATCAGGGGCCTGCAACCACCAGGGCAATCCAATGTCGCTGGGACCGTTCAGCTCTACACAATGCCCCGGCCGGAACCTCAGTGAAGCCTGTAAGTTCAGCTTCTGCCTACAAACTCCTTAGGTCATCTAAACAGCTGAGAACAGAAGGACTGAACATAAAAGGATTGTACTAACATTTTTAACCATTTTTTCCATTTTGGTTCAAGCCCCAAACAGGTTTACTACGACCCAAATCAGCAGGAAGTCACTTTAGGAGAGCCAAGTCCCATGCCCAGAGGGTGGGGAGGGTGTTTCTCCCCCCTTCTTTTTGGTTATTTGAAGGATAACTGAAAACTCTGATATTTAGGGGAAGAGATTACAAGCTGATAAATGGTCCTGTTTAATGGGTTTTGGAGGTTAGACCCAGGGACTTCCTACTTTTCCTTTTCTGTATCCTTCTTCCTCTCCTATGTAGGAGTGCATAGGCTTGAGAAAAATGAGACATAGACATAGCACAGGAAGGTCCAAGAAGAAGGGGCAGATTATTGAATATGCCCTTATACCTTTGTATATTGATACAAAATTAGTAGTATATTTGGCTAAAGTGGTATTGACCATTGTTTATTGTGCAAAAATAAGATTGTATTGGATTACATCGGTATTGATCTTGGTATATTGATACAAAATTAAGATTATAGTTGGCCACAATGGTATTGACCCTTGTATATGGACGTAATATTAAGATTATATTGGGCTACATAGGCATTGATCTTTGTATATTGATACATAATTAAGAGTATATTTAACCACAATTGAATAGATCTTTGTATATTGATACAAAATTAAAGGTAATGCTTCCTAATGGTATCATACCTAGAGATACTTAAAAATAAAATGTGAAGCTCTGGCCTCTTGATACCAACTGTCTAAAACTGTCTAGGATAGTTAAGTTAAACAAACTCCTAGTCATGCAAACATGTCACTTTGTTAGGTACTATGACAGTCTACCACAGATATTCTCTAAACTACTCAGTAATCAAGTTGTTAAGAGACAAGCAACATTTGCTTATCTAAATACAAGAGATGGATAGGGCATCTTCAAAAACCCCAAGAGATCTGCAGAATATGGCATTCAAAGATGTTATCTTAAATTAAGATTTTCTTTTTTTTGATATCGAGACATATCAGCTCCTGACAGCACCCCCTATTCTACTCCAAGTAGAAGATAAGCATCGAAGAATCTCCAGTGTGAGATGGTTGAATTAGTGGCAAGCCTTTCTCTTGGCATGAAAAAAACCCTTGCACCAACTGCAGACAGACTGCTGTCCAAAAAGGACAAAACTTGGTAGCAGGGAAGTCGACAACCTAGCTCTGCCAAGACAGGGTAGGTAAGTCCTTCATAATCCCTGCTCTACAACAAATGTCTGTCAGAGAAACAGGACCCAAAGGCTGAAGACTGATGCAGGAATGTATGGAGAGAAAATGGGAACTGTCCAGGCAGTCACTGGTATGTCATTTCTTAGTTTTGGAAGCTGCAGGCCCTGCATTTCCTATATAATCAGATATATTTATACCTCTCAGGTCTCTGAGGTGGTTGAAGAATAGACAGCTAGAGTCTCATAGATAAATTTTGAGATGTGTAGGAATCAAGAGAGTGTTATAGATCTAAGAAGATACTCTTAAAATTGTGTTGCAAGTTAGTATGAATGTTGGGTCAGATATAGACCTTTAAACTCATGGAGATGGTTAGATAGTAGAATGTTAAAGTCAGGGGCCAAATATGTATAAACTGGACATTGGGAAGGTATACTGGTCCAGTTAACTCTCATAAATGTGGCATATTTATATGTGTTGTTTTGTATAGTATTTACTGTTATAAGAGAAGGAACCATCTGTTGGACTGAAAGGGGAAACTGCTGGGGGGAAGAGGGTGGAAGGGCGGGATAGGAAGGGGGAATAGGGAGGGGTTTGTGACTGAGATGTAACTTGAAGAAAAAAAAATAAAGTATTTAAAAAAAAAAAAAAGGGAGAAGCACAACTTAGGTATTTACTAACCACCAGCTGGAGCCAGAAATCTTCTTACAGATGATCTTAGGAGAGTCCTGAATATGGATTCTTTCCATAACATTAGGACGTTTGAAAATCTTATAATTAATTATTTCATCAACAAACCAAAGCAATGCCAGGTCTCATTAGGAGTTGAGAGGAAAGAATCTAAGATGCTTGTTGAACTTCACACACCTGGTCACCATGCTTGCTAAGAGGGTTGTTTGAGGTCATTATCTCACCCGTGATCAGTAAGGATAGGGAGGTTTTAGACAGAAAGTGATTCTAAAATATTTTTATACTTTAAACCTTTAAGTACAAAGGGCAGAGCTACTTTTTCAGAAAAAAACTGAGTGCTAAAATATCTCACAGTGCACATTAAGATGGGAAGGGATGGTGGGTAAACTGGAAATATTACTGAAAAGAAAACTGAGAATTCGCGCAACACCCCAAGATGAATTAGAATGCATTCCTTACTTGGAGTGTTTTGAAATTCATGAATAAGTTCCTGGAACTAACTTGCAGCAACCTCCAATAGCCTGCTTAATATTGATAGATACCATTGTATCTCCAGAGTGTCAGGCACTTTGTAGGCACTGAATAAATGTTCTTTGGATAATTGTTAAATTAAAATAAAGCAAAGATTGACAAAATACCACATATTTTCAAGTACACTGGGGACATCCAGATACAGAAATAGTCTGTAATGTAATGGGTACTAGTTGTCATGTAACATGACTAGATTCAGAAAGTTGGCTTAGAATCTCTGCCCTTAAATGACACTAGTTATTATGCAAAGTGTTAGGAGAAGTGAGATCTTTCTCCAGTGTCCTCATCTGTAAACAAGAGATCTGTCTTTTCAAAAACTACTGATTTGTGAATCATTCATTATTTAATATAGTGTATGTTGGGTGTTATTAAGTTTTGGTCCCAGTAAGACATGCTGTGTTAGTGATAGAATAGTGTTTTGTTTGCAACCCATATAGAACCCCCTTTTTTTTTTAAAGATGCTCTATAACATTCCAGCCATTGGGGCAGTAAAACATTTGAAAAAAAGTTCAAAGTGTCCAAATCACAACCTGTAATCTACAGAAGATTTATTTTATATGTTATGTTATACTTGTAAGTAATATATAAACTTAAGAATACCTCTATTGATTAAAAATGACTGGTGACTATTGAATCAACTTCATTTGAGTTTGAAACTATGAAAATAGAAAAAAATCTAAAATGTCAACAAGCAAGAGAATGAATTTTCAGTCTATTTTGTAATAGTATACTTCCAGCATTGGGAGGGAATGAACTACTTATATATGCAATATTGTGGAGACTCTCAAAAGCATTATGTCATACTAAAGAAGCTGGAACAGTTTATTATTTAATTTATATAATGGTAATTATATGTGTAGAATCCAAGGTGTTATTTACTGAAAGTTACAACAAGATAATTTTCTGGAGTGATGAAAATATTACATGCATTTTTCTGAAAATTAATTTTCCAGATCTTTAACAGCTTTATTTGTAATAACCAGAAACTGGAAAAAACCCAGATGTCCTTCAGCCAAAGAATGGATTAAAAAAAAAAAAAAAAGCTCTAGTACATTTACTCAATGGAATACTGCTCAGCTATCAGAAACAAACAAATCATGCAATTTGTAACCAAATATATGGATCTAGGAAAGCTCATCCTAAGTGAGTTAACTCGGACACAGAAAGGTACACATTATGTGCTCTCTTATAAGAAGTGGATATTTAATCATATAGCACAACCATCCTACAACCAAAAGACCCAAACAGACAGGAATCTAGCATAACTATCCAATGAAAAACTCCACCCATCTGCAAGTCATGGACCCTATTGCTTGTTAATGGAACACCTTACCCTAGCTGAGTGGCCATATCAAACCCCAGTACAAGAGGAAGCTCTTAGCCTTCATGTGACTGATGAACTGAGTAGTTTGATATGTGGGGGCTCTCCTCATCCAAGGAGAAGAAGAGGACAGAGACGGGGACAAGGGAGGCAGAGAGGGTAGAACCAGGAGAGGATGAGGGACCAGACTTTGATCAAGAGGTAACTTGAAAAAAATAAATTAATTAATAAAAATGGATATAAAAAGTATAGAAGGAAGAGTCATAAGAGCAGCACAAGAATCAGAGACCTACTCATTCTCACACTCAGGAGTCTCATAGAAATATTAAGCTAATAGCAGACCCATGTAGGCCCTTTGCTTGCTGATTCTCTGTCTGAGAACTCTTAATTGCCTTGCTTAATTGATTCAGAGAATCTTGTTCTAATTGTGTCCTCCTTCCCTTCTGTCTTTTACAATCACTTTAGGATTCCTTGACTTCTGAGGGGACAGAGTTGTTGGAAACTTGTCATTTAGATTCTCTCTCGACATAATGTCTAGCTGTGATTTCTGCATCTGTTTCCAACTGCTGCCAGAAGATTCTCTGATGATGCCTTGATAATGCATTGATCTCTGAGTATAGCAGAATATCATTAGAAGTCACTTTATTGATATATACTGACCATTAGTATTTGCTTTTACCCTAGGTCTCTGAGTTATCAAGTCTCTGATTCTCATTTACCCTAGCAGTGCCAGGTATGGGATCCTTCTCATGAAGTGGGCCTTAAGTGAAATGTCTCTTTGATTAGTTTTGGTTCAAAATCTATTTTTGTTGGATACTAAAATGACTACACCAGCTTGTTTCTTATGTACGTTTTATTGGAATATAGTTTTCCAGCCCTTTACATTGAGGTGATATCTATCTTTGATGTTAAAGTATGTTTCTTGGATATATCATAAATATGGATCCTGTTTACTCATTCATTCTGTTTGTCTTTCTCTTTTTTTGATAAATTATTTTTTATTTCTTCAAGTTACATCTCAATCACAATCCCCTCCCTACTCCCCCCTACAGTCCCACCCTCCCACCCTCAACCCTCCCATCCTCTTCCCTTTTTTTTTGTTTAAGTTTAAGGTATATCTTATTCCCCCTAACAGCTCTCCCTTTCAGTCCAACAAATGGCTCTTTCTCTTATAACAATAAATACAATACAAAACAACAGAAATAAATAGGCCACAATTATGAGAGTTATATGGCTTAACATACATTTCCAATGTCCAGTCCAAATGTATTTGGCAGCTGACTTTAACATTCTTCTATCTAACCATCTCCATGAGTTTAAAGTTCTATATCTAACTCAACTTTCATACTAACTTGCATCACAATTTTAAAAACATCTTCTTAGATCCAGAACACTCTCTTGATTCCTAAACAACTCAAAATTTAACTATGAGACTCTAGCTATCTATACTTCAACCACCTCAGAGACCTGAGAGGGATAAATATATCCGATTATATAAGAAGTGCAGGGCCTGCAGCTACCAGAACTAACAAATGACATACCAGTGGCTGCCTGGACAGTTCCCATTTTCTCTCCATACATTACAGCATCAATCTTCAGTCGTTTGGCCTCATTTCTCTTACAGACATTGATTATAGAGCAGGTATCATGAAGGACTTGCCTACCCTGTCTTGGCAGAGCTAGGTTTTTGACTTACCTGCTTCCAAGTTTTGTCCTTTTTGGACAGCATTCTGTCTACAGTTGGAGCAAGGGGCTTTTCCTACCAAGAGATAGGCTTGCGACTAATTCAGTCATCTCCCACTGGAGATTCTTCAATGCTCATCTTCTACTTGGAGTAGAATAGGGGGTGCTGTCAGGAGCTGACATGTCTCGATATCAAAAAATCTTAAGAAAACCTCTTTGAATGCCATATTCTGCAGATCTCTTGAGGTTTTTGAAGATGCTCTATCTCTTATATTTAGATAAGCAACTGCTGCTTGTCTCTTAGCAACTCGATTTCTGATTAGCTTAGAAAATAACTGTGATAGACTGTCATAGTAGCTAACAAAATGACATGCTTGCATGACTATTAGTTTGCATTTCTTAATTATCCTAAACAGTTTATGATGTTGGTAGCAAAAGGCCAAAACTTCACATTTCATTTTTAAGCATTACTAGGTACAATACCTTTAAGAAGGGTTACCCTTAATTTAATATCAATATACAAAGATCAATACCAATGTGATCAAATATAATCCTAATTTTGTATCAATATACAAGGGTCAATACCATTGTGGCCAAATATAATCTTAATTTTGTATCAATATGAGACCACTGATATTAAGAGATATCAATAACCAAAGATTTTTGATTCCTCTTATTTTGGTGGTGGTGGTGTGTGTGTGTGTGTGTGTGTGTGTGTGTGTGTGTGTGTGTGTGTG
>CAJQZJ010034102.1:1271065-1296289 GCA_907164525.1 Lophiomys imhausi | reverse complement strand
GTGTGTGTGTGTGTGTGTGTGTGTGTGTGTGTGTGTGTGTGTGTGTGTGTTTCACTTCTTTTGATTTTGTTGGCCTGAGTTTACTTATTCCTTGTTTTCATGGATATAGTTAATCACGTTATGTCAGATATTTCCTTTTAGCACCATCTGTAAAGCTGAATTTGTAGATAGATAATCTTTAAATTTGGATTTATCATGGAATAGCTTATTTTCTCCATCTATGGTGATTGAAAGTTTTGGAGGTAATAGTAGTGTGGGTAGGTATCTGAGGTATCTAAGAGTCTACAGCATATCTTTCTAAGACGTTCTGTTTTTTAGGGTTTCCACTGAGAATTCAGATATGATTCTAATAGGTTTATCTTTATATGTTACTTGGTCTTTTTCCATTGCAGCTTTTAGTATCCTTTCTTTGTTCTGTGTTTTTAGTGTTTTGATTAACATGTGGCAAGGGGGCCTTTCAGTTCTGGTCCCATCTATTTGGTGTTCTGTATGCTTCTTGGACCTTTATAGGCATGTCTTTCTTTACATTAGAAAAATTTTCTTCTATGATTTTATCGAAAATATTTTCTGGACTTAAGCTGGGGTTCTTCTTTATTCCTATTATTCTTAGATTTGGTCTTTTAATAGTGTTACAGCCTAGATGTTTTATGTTAGGATTTTTTAGATTTAATATTTTCTTTGACCTATGTTTTCATTTCTTCCATGGTATCTTCGATGACTGAAATTCTCTCTTTAATTTCTTATATTCTATTGGCAAAGCTTTCCTCTGTAGTTACTATTTGAAACCCTAAATTTTTCTTTTCCAGAATCCCTCAGTTTGTGTTGTTTCTCTTTATTTTGTTTTCATTTTCAGGTCTTGAACAGTTTTATTCATTCCCTTCAACTCTTTGTTTTTGTGGCTTGGATATGTTTAGGGGATTATTAGTTTCCTCTTTAAGAACTCTATCATCACCATATAGTTGTTTTAAGGTTTTTTCCTTGTGTTTCAGCTATGTTTGAATATTCAGGACCTGCTATGGTAGGATAGCTGGGCTCTGGTGGAGAAATATTGCCTGGCTGTTATTGATTGGGTTTTTTGTGTTGGCATCTAAGCATCAGAGTTTGGGATGATTATAGGTCTAAGTGTTCATATCTGGTCTTGTTTTTATTGAGTGAATGGCTTGTTCCTTGGATTTCATTTTCTTCCTGGATATTTTGGAGACTGATGGCTGTGTGTTACTTGTCTTCTTGGTTTTCTTAGCAGGTGTGTTTACAGGGAATGCCTGCTGGTGTTGGAAGTAGGGATATTAGTTTTCTGGCGTCTGTGGCCTGTGGACTACCAGGTATCATCCTAGATTTGAGGGCTGCTTTTCTTGCAGGTGTGGCTGGTATGTTTACTTGTGGGTATCTGCTGGAGTTGGGGGCAATTTACTTGTTCCAGTAAGCTGATGTCTTCAAAATGAAGGCCTACTGGTGTTAGAGGCTGGGATCAATCCTGTTATTTTTAAAAGAAGAGGCAATATAGTTTTCTAGTCACTGATGTATAAAGAAGTGGAATCATCTAAATTCTAGAATGACAGAGAAAGGAATAGTAAAAGCCTATACATCTTTACATAACAGAGTCGATATCTTTACTCTCTACTACACAAACACAAACACAAATCCACACACACACACACATACACACACACACACACACACATACACACACACACACTCACACAAGCACACACAGTATACACACATGCACACATTTTTCCAATAAGCTTATTTAATATTTTTTTTTTTAGAATTACAATTCTTTATTTATTTATTTATTTATTTGTTTGTTTGTTTATTTATTTATTTATTTATTTCGAGACAGGGTTTCTCTGAATATCTCTGGCTGTCCTGGACTCGCTTTGTAGACCAGGCTGGCCTCGAACTCACAAAGATCCGCCTGCCTCTGCCTCCCAAGTGCTGGGATTAAAGGCGTGCGCCACCACCGCCCGGCTTATTTAATATTTTTTATCCTTTTCCTCTCCATTCTTTTTTTTTGTAGATTGCTGGTTACATAACATAACATATTAAATATGTTAATTTTATATAACATAAATAGATGGTATGGAAATCTTTTATTGAATAATAAATAGTCATATTTTACTTGTTTGTGGTTCTACCATTCATAAAAATCTTTGATAGATAATACATTAGTATAAAAAAAGTTCTAGTCCTAGGCAACAATTCTTACCCTAGAAAGCTGTTTAATGTACTCTTCCAACATATAGAAGTATTTTTGAACTCTGAAGGATGCTTACATATAAAATTATATCTATGATTTATAAAACACTTACTACTGGACAATACCTAATCTAAGCATTGTCTTTGTGTTAGCTTCCTAAATTTCTTTGTTGCTTAATTTTGTTTGTCAGATTGGTTAAATTATGGAACACCTGAAGGACTGGTAAATCTTCCCAGGGTGTGTCCCAGAGACAACTAGATCATAAAGACTCCTACCTAATGAAAGGATTAATACCTGGATGGAGTCATAATGTGGTGACACTGAGATACTATTAAGGGCAGGCCATCTCTGTCCTAAGACAAGCATCCCTCCCTATGCAACTACAATGTATTGCCTTTTTCTCACTGTTTCTCTCTGAGAACCCTAATTTAGTGTTATATCAATCCTAGAGCTATTAAAAAAATCTACACTTTTTTCTTTATCATTTCTATATCATGTCTATACCCCCTTTTTTCTTTTCAAATCTTCTCCTTCTACATAAGAGAGAAAAGATAGAGAAAGAAAAAGAAAGAGAAATCCCTGTGTCTAAACTAACAAAATCATTTAACAACTTGTAACCAATCCCCCTAAACCGCAACCTCTATAACCCATCAAATGACCTAAGAAGCACCCACTCCACCTTTTGGGAATGGGGTGTCGCTCTCTTAAAATTGCTTTCTGCTGAATTAAAATCTAGAAAACCTGTTTGGGGGCCCAAATAAAAAGGGAAAATGGTTAATCAAGTTAGTAGTAACATTTGTTGTCCAGTCTCTACATGCTCAGCAATTTGAATGTTCTGAGCAGTTTGTAATCCAAAGCTGAACTTTGGGTAGGAAAGTTCAGGGCTTTATTAAAGTTCTGACTGAAATAGGCTGTGAGGCTCAAATATCAGGGTTACTGTTTTGTCTTCTTTGGTGTCTGGTTCCTTTTCTTTCGACGTTTCAGTTGTCCAGTGATCTCCGGACTCCTTAGTTGCTTTTATTCTCCTGGAAAGATAAGAACAGAACCCTGCCCTAACCTTAACTTTGGGGTGTTCTTTCCTAGGGCAAATTGTTTTCTGCCAATAGAAAAAGTAGTATCTTTCAATTGAGATTGTTACTAAAAAAAAAAAGTCTTGAATATTTAAAACTAAGTATATTTTTAAGTGTATATAAATAAAATAATCTTAAATTTCTATCAATATCTATTAGTATAAATAACATAACCTTAAATGGTTATTAATTAAGGAGTCAAATAATAGAAAGAAAGAAAGAAATCCCTAAATTGAATCCTTATTTTTTCATAACACATAACATATCATATCATTTTTCCATTCATCCTAGATGACAACAAATAATCACAACACATAACAAACAATTTTCATCCTACCTCTTGGGTATGAAGATATAATCATTTTTGAGTACCCTTAAAAAACTGACATATTGGCCAATTCCAAGGAAAACTAGCTATAGTTTTTGTTGTCCAGTATGTAATCAATCCTTTTTAAACTAATTTGCATGCAATTTTTTTTTTAGAAAAATAGAGTCTGAGACAGTCTATTAGGTTAAATCACATTGCCTATTTGCTTTGTATCATTACCCAGTCTTTTACTCTGAATATAAATTTTCTTCTCTAAGTTTGAGTAGGTGAAAGGCATACATTTGAAGCATAATTTCCATCCTTGTTGGATGAAAGATTGGAATATCATGAGCACCCGATAGTCAATAAGATACACTTACCATGAGAAAACATTCATGTTTCAACTAATAGGGGGGTTTCCCTGGTCAGATATAATCTTTATAAGTTTTGTTGGTAACCATATTTTTCGTTCCCTGTAGACACATATACATATTCATGACCCACTCTTAAAACTACCATAGGCTTCCATTCTAATGCCAAAATATCCTTACAATATATTCGTTGATTTAGTTTCTCAGTTTTTTCTATAACCTGGTGTCTCTTGGCTGCAGTGGTACCTTTTTCATCAACATTTAGGAAATGTAATGTTAGAAAAGCATTGTATAATCTATCCCTGGGATTCTTTAATTCTCTTTTTGTTTAATAAGCATCTCTTTTAAGGTACGATTAGCTCTTTCTACAGCATCCTTTTTTTCCCTGTCCAGACACAGTGAAATAGCTTCCTTATGAGCTGGCCAGGGGAGTGATAGTGCTGATATCCTCTAACTAAAGCCACAGGGTCAATCTACTCAGTTGCATAACCCTCTGTGGTAACTTTACCTTTGTTGCACCATGTGTCCTGCACAAAAGTCCATTAATTCTAGTTTATGGAATGTTAGGAGGAGGGTGGAAGTCACCACCTGGGGTAGTACAGGATGGGTGCCTGCTATCTGGTCTATCCCCCTGAAAGTAGATGTGCTGATTTATTTGGCACATTGTATTTACAAATTGTATCTTGTTTAATTAAATAAAAGGGTGTGCAAAACCATGATGCAATTTCCACTTCCATATTGTCATTTTTGAAACTAGTATGACAGCTAAGGATTTTGCCACACCATACTATTCTTTATCATTATAATTCATCAGTTTCCATCTGCCCATATTGGTTAGAAAGTTTTATTTTCAAATGTCTTTTTTCAGGGTTAGATTGTAGAAATGCCCCTAGGGTTTATATGTCCTAATATACTGAAGAGAATCCCTGACCCACGAATATTGTGGCCAGAACAGAAATCCGTGCAGTCCATTCAAAAGAGGGCTGATCACCAGATCTATAGAAGCAGAGATAGTTTTGTTCTTAATTGATTTACACTGACTTGAGAAATTACTCATCTTTTTCTCACTGGGTTAAGGAGGAGAAAGATACTTCTGGGTTCCCAGCATAGCTACAGCAGCCAAGAACCACTTTCACTCCTTGTTTCTACGACAAAATACCTGAGAAAAGTAATTTAGGGGAGATAAGTTAGGGCTGGCTTTGGATCACTGTTTCATGTGGAGAAAGCATACTGAGGTTCCCAACCCTTGGAGCAAGAGAATTGTCACATCTGTGGGTAAGGAAACAAAGAGATCAGGTTAGAACCAGTGCTAGGCTACAAATTATAGGTCTTGCCTTCAGCAATCTATTTTATCTGGGTTCTATCTATTAACAATTCCACATTCTCCCCAAAGAGTAACTCTTTCTGGGAATCAGGTATTTAAACACATAGTACTGTGTGAGACTTTTCACATTCAATCCATTACATAACCAAAATAGGACTTCCTTCCTAATATGTAATAGGATGTTATGAAACCTCATTAGGTTGACTTCACAATGTAGCAAGTGGCTATTCCCTTTTTATCTGGACATTTCATAATTATTCTGAAGTTTTATTACACCACATAATAATGAGATATTAAGAGAGTCTCTGATTATCAAGAAATTTGTCCATTTCGGTTAGATTTTCCAGTTTGGGACAGTACAAGTTTCTGAAATAGGACCTAATGATTCTTTGGATTTTCTCAGTATCTGTTGTTATTTCCCCCCTTTCAATTCTGATTTTGTTGATTTGGATATTTTCCCTCTGCCTTTTAGTTTGCATAAGGGTTTGTCTGTTTTGTTGATTTTCTCAAAGAACCTACTCTAGGTTTTGTCATTTCTTTGTATTATTCTGTTTGTTTCTAAGTTATTGACTTCAGCCCTGAGTTTGATCATTTCCTGCCATCTATTCCTCCTGGGAGTGTTTGCTTCTTTTTTCTATAGCTTTCAGTTGTGCTGTTAAGTTGCTAATATGACCTGTCTCCACTTAGTGCAATGAACTTTTCTCTTAGCTTAGTTTTCATTATGGCCCATAAGTTTGTGTATGTTGTATCTTCATTTTTATTACATTTTAGCAAGTCTTTGATTTCTTTCTTTATTAGTTCCCAGACTCAGTGGTCATTGAGTAGAGAGTTGTTCAGTTTCCATGAATGTGTAGGCTTTTTGTTATTTCTGTTGTTGTTGAGATCTAGCTTAAATCCATGGTGATACAATAAGATACAAGTGTTACTTCAATTTTCTTGTATCAGTTAAAACTTGCTTTGTGACTGACTATATGGTCAATTTTGGAGAAGGTTCCATGAATGAGGCACTGAGAAGAAGGCATATTCTTTTGTGTTTGGGTGAAACATTCTGTAGATATCTATTAGGTCCATTTGATTCATAACCTCTGTTAGTATCATTATTTCTCTGTTTGGTATCTGTCTTGAAGACATGTCCATTGGTGTGTGTGGGGTGTTGAAGTATCCCACTATTAAGGTATGGGGATCAATGTGTGGTTTAAGCTGTAGTAGTGTTTCTTTTATAAATGTGAGTGCCCTTATATTTGGGGCATAGATATTCAATATTGAGATGTCATCTTGATGAAGTTTTCCTTTGATGAGTTAAATAGTGTCCTTCCCTATCTTTTTTTTATTAATTTCAGTTGAAAGTATATTTTATTTGATATTAGGATGGCTACTCCAGCTTCTTTCCTGGGACTGTTTGCTTGGAAAACCTTTTCCCAGCCCTTTACTCTGAGGTAAAGTCTATCTTTTTTGTTGATGTGTGTTTCTTGTATGCAACAAAATGATGGGTCTTGCTTATGGACCCATTCTGTAAGCCTGTGTCTTTTTATTGGATAGCTGAGTCCATTGATGTTGAGAGATATTAATGACCATAGGTTGCTATTTCCTGTTATTTTTATGTAGGTGGTAGTAATGTGTTTGTGTGTTTCTTTTGGTTTAGCTGCAGTGGAATTATTTGTTTCCTGTGTTTTCTTGGGTGTAGTTATGTTCTTTGGGTTCAAATTTTCATTCTAGGATCTTCTTTAGAGCTGGACTTTTGGATAGATATTGTTTAAGTTTGAGTTTGTCATGGAATATCTTGTTTTATCCACCTATGATGATTCAAATTTTTCTGTGTATTGTAGTCTGATTATCTCCATGATTATCTCTGCTTATGTATTTTTATTGCTTCCATTTCCAATTTCATATCTTGAACTGTTTTATACATTTCCTTCTCCAATTTAATTAGTTTTGCCTGCAATTATTTAATAGTTTTATCCCTTTCCTTCTGTTGTTTGACTGAGATTTCTTGGAGGTATTTAATGGAATTCGCTATTGCTTTCATCTGTTGAATTGTGATTTCCTTACATTCTTTAAGGGATTTGTTTTCTTCTTTTATGGCCTCTATCATTTTCATAAATATAGTTTTATCATCGTTTTCTTATGTTTCTGTTGTGTGAGGATGATCTGGGCTTGCTGTACTAGGATAGCTGGGTTCTGGTGGTGCCATATTGCCCTGGTTTTTCTTGTTGGTATTCCTTCCTTGGCCTTTGGCCATCTGGTTGTCTTAGTCATTTGTCCTGGTACCCACTAGGTTTGGAGCTCTGGAGAGAGTCCAGGTATAGAAGCTGCATTTTTTCTGTAGGAACCTGTATGACCTTGCAACCCAAAGGGTCACTTTGAAGGTTGGTAGGGCAGCAACTTCTGTGGCTGCAACTGAGAGCTCTCCAAGGAGTTTTCCTAGGGATAGTGGAGTTGTGTGGAGGTGTCTGGAGACCAGAAGCCTGACTGAGTGTCTCTGGTGCTATGCAGTCGTTGCCCTGGGTCACTGGGAGCACCTGGAGACCAGAGACCAGAGAAATACTCCTGTGGCTGCTAGTGAGTCCTCTCTAAGGAGCTCTTTCATCAGCAGTGGTGCAGAGCAGGGGTGGCTGGAGGTCAGAAGCCTCACTGAGTTTCTCTGTCTCTATGTGGCAGTAGATCCAGTTCTCTGGGAGTGCCTGGAGGCCTAAGGCCTGGAAGCACCCCTATTGCTGCTAGTGAGATCTGGTTCTCCCAGAGGCTGAGGGACAGAATAGAGGTGCCTGGTGGTTATAAGGCTCTATGTGGCACTTGATCTGAGTCACTGGAAGTGCCTGAAGACCAGGGGCCAGGAAAGGGTCCCTGTGGCCACTGGTAATACCTCTCTGAGGAGCTCTTCCAAGGACAATGGGGCAGATCAAATGTGCCTGGAGGTCAGGAGCCTGACTGAGTGCCTCAAGCTCTGTGCAGTGGCTGGCCTGGTTCTCTGGGAGTGCCTGGAAGCAAGAGGCCAGGAAAGCACCCCTGTGGCTTCTAGTGAGATCTCTCTGTGGGGCACTCCCAGGGGCAGCAAGGCCGCACAATGGCTTCTGGGGCCCAGAAGCCTGACTGAGTGTCTCTGACCAGAAGTAATGTATTCTAGGGCAGCTTGCCTGAACTTGTAGGGGTCTATTAGTTCCTCAGCAGCCCATAAATCTGGTCTGTGGTTGTGGTCTTCTCCTCATGCTCCTAGGATATCTCCATAGCAGCTTGTGCCTTAGGGCAAAAGCACTGTGATCCAGGGCAGTTTGCATTCAGGGTATTCCGAAATGGTTTCACAGTGCTACCACTAAGAATAGTTCCATCGTCTCCTAGCTCAACCACCCACCAGTCAGCCAGATGCTACCATGTTGTAAATCCCAAAGAGAAACATCTGGAAATTACTGGCCCCACTGGTCCTTTTGTGGGTGCTGGCACAACTGTATGGAAGCTGCAGGAAGCTGGTAAGGACCTCTGTCTGGAGGTAACACCTGCCAGCTGGGGTCCCAAATAGTTCAGACCCAAGGGCTTGTCTCCATATGAAGTGCTCCTGCTCTAACTGTTCTGTTTTTTGGAGTGTCTGGAAGTCTAATATAGGGACTTTTATTTTCCCCAGACTTGATGGATAAGCCCACCTGGGTTCATGCTTCTCAGATTGCTGCTCAGCTAGCTCAAGTATATCTCTGTGGTGATCTAACTGGTTCCCCTCGCTTAGAATGTGTCTGAGCCAGTTGCAGCCATCTTGCCTCTCTTCCATTTGTTTGATTCTTAAGAAGACATCTTTTACATTCTCAATACGCTCATATGCTCACACACCACATGATTGTTTATAATAATAGTTGAAATGGCTTATATTTGACAGTGTTTTTATGCTTTTTTTTTTCATGTGAGCCACTAATCCAGAAAAAATTACTGCTAGGTATATTCTCTTTAAAATGATGAATTATAAATATATACCTAAGAGTGTGTATTGCAGCAGGGATTGTGACTGCTGTGATTATTATTGTCTTATACTTCAGCTAATTCTTTTTTAACTTTTCATTTGATAGCAGAGAAAAGGGGATAGAATGGTGTAGTTAGAATATCAGGTAGGAAGCCGGGCGGTGGTGGCGCACGCCTTTAATCCCAGCACTTGGGAGGCAGAGGCAGGCGGATCTTTGTGAGTTCGAGGCCAGCCTGGTCTACAAAGTGAGTCCAGGACAGCTAGGGCTACACAGAGAAACCCTGTCTCGAAAACAAACCAAAAAAAAAAAATTAAAAAAAAAAAAAAAGAATATCAGGTAGGAACTGTACAATCTTGTGAATTGAAAGTTGGGAGCCAATACTCTTTGGTTCCAAAGACAGTATTTATGACAAGAGTTCTATATCTCAGTGCCAAGAAATTAACACTTACGACAGAGTATCACTGCTAAGTTATTAGAACAGGTCTGAAATATCTGTTGCTTTCCTGTGCTGGTTAGAGGTTTTTGTTTGATTGTTTATTTGTTTTTGTTTTTTTTGGGGGGGGAGGGGAGGCAGGGAGAGTTGTTTGATTTTTTCTGTTTTGATTTTGATTTTGTCAACTTGACCTATATGCAAGTCTATGGGGACATTTTCTTAATTGATGTTCAGGGGCCCAACCCATGGTGGGCAATTGGTGCTGGGGTTTATACAAAAGCAGATTCAGCAAGCCAGCAAACAGCACTGTGCCATGCCTTCTGCTTAAGTTGCTACCTTCAAGTTCTTGCCTTGAATTCCCATTCAGATTTTCATCATGATGAATGTTCAGCTGTATGGTGAAATAAAATCTTTCATTCACAAGTTGCTCTTGGTCAAGGTATTTTATCACAACATTAGAAGTTTAGTTTAAGACATCTCCTTTAATTCATGTGTTACTCCTAGTTTATTTTAATTTCCACTTAAACAAAGGATGATTTTCAAGAGTCAAGGAGGTCAGGGTCTGAGAAGAGGACAATGCTTTTGTCCTCATCCTTGTTTCTTTGTGTGTGTGTGTGTGTCCGCTCCTTTCTTTTTAATACTTTATTTTTTTATTTCTTCAAGTTACATCTCAGTCAAAATCCCTTCCCTACTCCACCTTCCTGTCCCACCCTTCCACCCTCTTCCCCCCAACAGCTTCCCCTTTCAGTCCAACAAATGGTTCCTTCTCTTATAACAGTAAATATTATACAAAACAACAGAAATAAATACACCACATATATGAGAGTTAAATGGCCCAGCATACATTCCCAATGTCCAGTTCATACATATTTGGCCCCTGACTTTAACATTCTACCATCTAGCCATCTCCATGAGTTTAAAGGTCTATATCTGACTCAGCTTTCATACTAACTTGCATCACTATTAAAAACATCTTCGTAGATACAGAACACCCTCTTGATTCCTAAACAACTCAAAATTTAACTATGAGACTATAGCTGTCTATTCTTCAACCACTTCAAAGATCTGAGAGGGATAAATATATCTGATTGTGTAGGAAGTACAGGGACTGCAGCTTCCAAAACTAAGAAATGACATACCAGTGGCTGCATGGACAGTTCCTGTTTTCTCTCCATACGTTACAGCATCAATCTTCAGCCTTTTGGTCCTGTTTCTCTGACAGACATTTATTGTAGAGCAGGGATTATGAAGGACTTACCTACTCTGTCTTGGCAGAGCTAGGTTGTCGACTTCCCTGCTACCAAGTTTTGTCCTTTTTGGACAGCAGTCTGTCTGCAGTTGAAGCAAGGAGTTTTTACATGCCAAGAGATAGGCTTGCCACTAATTCAACCATCTCACACTGGAGATTCTTCGATGATTTTCTTCTACTTGGAGTAGAATAGGGGGTGCTGTCAGGAGCTGATATGTCACGATATCAAAAAAAAATCTTAATTTAAGACCACATCTTTGAATGCCATATTCTGCAGATCTCTTGGGGTTTTTGAAGATGCTCAATCTACTTCTTGTATGTAGATAAGCCAATGTTGCTTGTCTCTTAAGAACTTGATTTCTGAGTAGCTTAGAGAATATCTGTGATAGACTGTCATAGTAGCTAACAAAGTGACATGCTTGCATGACTAGGAGTTTGTATTTCTTAACTATCCTAAACAGTTTAAGACGGTTGGTATCAAGAGGCCAGAGCTTCACATTTCATTTTTAAGTATCTCTAGGTACAATACCTTTAAGAAGCGTTACCTTTAATTTTGTATCAATATACAAAGATCTATTCCAATGTGGCCAAATATACTCTTAATTTTGTATCAATATACAAAGATCAATGCCTATGTAGCCCAATACGATCTTAATATTATGTCAATATACAAGGGTCAATACCATTGTGGCCAACTATAATCTTAATTTTGTATCAATATACAAAGATCACTACCCATGTAGTCCAATACAATCCTAATTTTGCACAATATACAATAGTCAATACCACTTTAGCCAAATGTAATACTAATTTTGTATCAATATACAAAGGTATAAGGGCATATTCAATAGTATGTCCCTTCTTTTTGGTCCTTCCTATACTATGTCTATGTCCCATTTTTCTCAAGTCTGTGCACTCCGACATAGGAGAGAAAGAAGGATACAGAAAAGGAAAAGAAGGAAGTCCCTGGGTCTAGCCTCCAAAACCCATTTAACAAGACCATTTAACAGCTTGGAGTCTCTTCCCCTAAATAACAAAGTTTTCTGTTATCCTTCAAATAACCAAAAAGTGTGTGTGGGGGGGGGGGAGAAACACCCTCCCTACCCTCTGGGCATGGGACGTCGCTCTCTTAAAATGACTTCCTGCTTATTTGGGTAGTAGTAAACCTGTTTGGGGCCCGAACCAGAATGGAAAAATGGTTAAAAATGTTAGTACAATCCTTTTATGTTCAGTCTTTTTGTGCTCAGCTGTTTAGATGTCCTAAGAAGTTTGTAGGCAGAAGCTGATCTTCCCATCTTTACTGAAGTTCTGGCTGGGGCAGTGTGTGGAGCTGAATGATCTTAGCGATTTTGAGTTGTTGTGGTTGTAGACTTTTGATGGAAACAGCTATTGAGGGAGTCTTCAAGGCTGAATCATCTGGGCCACTCGTCTTCTTTGGTGTCTGATTCTGTTTTCTGTAGAGGTTTCCGTTGTCCAGTTGTCCCTGGGTTCCTTGAATGGAGACTTTAAATCTCCTGGAAAGATAAGAATAGAGCCCTGCCCTAATCCTAACTCTGGGAAAATTACCCTTTTTTTTGGGGGGGGCGGGGTGGGTCAGGTAATATTTCTTCTGAAGCAAATTTGTTTTTTTGACAATATATAAAGTACTATCTTTCAATCTGGATTAAAGAAGAAATTATTTTTTTAATTTGGAGCTAAACAAGCCTTAGTGTATATATTTTGAGATCTCAAAGGACAATTTGTTTGTATTGAGTAGCCCTTTTGTAAGTAGCTTTTAAACTTAAGTCCTTCCAAATCCTATGTGTCTGTCTCTGCATTATAATTATTGGGATCAAAGACCTGTGGTTCCCATCTGAAGGGATTAAAGATGTGTTCCACCACTCCTGGATCGAAGTTTTTCTGTATTTAGAGTTTGTTTTGTAAAACTTAAATCCAAGTGGATCAAAGACCTTAACATAAGGCCGGTCACACTAAATCTACTAGAAGAAAAAGTAGGAGAAACCCTCGAACTCATTGGCACAGGTGACAACTTCCTGAACAGAACACCAACAGCTCAAGACCTGAGATCAACAATCAATAAATGGGACCTCATGAAACTGAAAAGCTTCTGTAAGGCAAAGGACACTGTCATTCGAACAAAATGGCAACCAACAGACTGGGAGAAAATCTTCACCAACTCCACATCTGATAGAGGGCTATTATCCAAAATCTACAAAGAACTCAAGAAACTAAACACCAAGAAACCAAATAATCCAATCAAAAAATGGGAGATGGAGCTAAATAGAGAATTCACAAAGGAGGAATCCCTAATGGCCGAGAGACACCTGAAGAAATGCTCAACATCCTTAATCATCAGAGAAATGCAACTCAAGACGACTCTGAGATACCATCTCACACCTGTCAGAATGGCTAAGATAAAGAGCTCAAATGATAGCACAGGCTGGCGAGGGTGTGGAGAAAGGGGAACCCTACTCAGTTGCTGGTGGGAGTGCAGGCTTGTGCAACCACTATGGAGGTCTGTCTGGCGATATCTTAGAAATCTAGGAATAACCTTGCCTCAGGACCCAGCCATACCACTTCTGGGTATACACCCAAAGGACCCCTCACAGAGTCATAGGGAAGTCTCCTAATCTATGTTCATAGGAGCCTTATTTGTAATAGCTAGAAATTGGAAACAATCCAGATGTCCCTCAACTGAAGAATGGATTAAAAAACTGTGGTACATCTATACAATGGAATACTACTCAGCTATCAGAAACAATGAAATTATGCAATTTGTAGCCAAATGGATGGAACTAGAGAAGCTCATCCTGAGTGAGCTAACCCAGACTCAGAAGGATGCACATGGCATCTATTCACTTATAGTAGGATTTTAACTATATAGTATAGGATATCTGTACTACAACCAACACACCAAAAGGAACATGAACATAGATTTTTTTTTTCTTTTTCCTTTTTCTTTTTCCTTTCTTTTTTTGTTGTTGTTCTTTGTTTTTGTGGGTTCGTGTGTTTGTTGGTCTTTTTTTAGTTTTCCCCTCGTAGTAAGGAGACACCTTTCACTGGCAGTACTGCCTCATAGGCCCCCGATGTATGAAGAGGCTCTTGGCCCTCATATGACTCCTGAACTGTGGCGAGGGACTGTTATGTAGGGACACTCCACCCCAGAGGAACAAGAGGGAAGGGTTAGTGGGTAGATGATGGGAGGGGGGGGCTGGGAAGTGGGGAAAGAGGACAATATCATAGAGATGTAACCTGAAGCAACAAAAAAATAAATTTATTAATTAAAAAAAGCAGGTAACAATTTTAAAACACTGTAAATAAAATAAAGGTTACAACCATTCAACCTGGTTTTATAAACCTCCAAGAGTCGAAAAAACTGAGAGCTAAGGTAAAATACATGAAAAGTGTGGTGTTAGCCCATGCCTTTAACTTCAGCAGAGATGGGAGGAGCACTATAGAGTTAGTGGTCTTATAAATTCTAGAGTTACACAGAACAGGGTGGTGAGGGTGCACACCCTTAATATCATCCTTGTTTCTACTGCAGTCATTTGTTTCCCTTTTCATTTGTACCTTCCTCCTCCTTGTTCTCTATGTGTACTTCATGTTTACTCTCTGTAGAACACACAGAACTTTCTGTTGTTCCAAAGATATTTTCACAGTGAGCTCTCAAATATTTCCTTGTGTTAGGAAGGTAGAAGGTAACTAGGAAGAGTTTGACCCAGAACTAAAGTTTATGTTATGGTGATACCAACGCTTGGTAAACTACGTTTCATGAAATCAGGTACATCCAGTATACCAAACTGCATTTGAAAACCCCACTAGTTATTTTTCCCATAATCTTCCCTGTGGCATTCCAAGGTATATATCAAACTATATCAACAAACAGATGTTAGTGTCACCATGAAACACAGAGGACACTTTAGTAACTTTCATTTTTGCTAGCACGTAATTTCTAGAAGCACTTTAGTATATTTAAAAAAAGAAAACTCTAAACTGTTTAATTTAGAAAAAGCCTATCTTAAAGAAAAAACTATATTAAAATACATATTAATTCTCTGACATAGGGTAAAGAAGGAAAGAAATATCTTTGATTTTGTGTGTGTGCATGTTCGCACATGACTTTTTGAAAATCATTCCCATGACCTGAAATGCAATTGCTTTTCTAGAGAGAATGTGGAACACAAAGAACATCAGTCAATCAAATTATTCTTCTGTATTGAAGAACATATTGGAAGATTTTCTCAGCCTACAGTCTAGTAGCTCCACTGGCTGGCACTTCTGCATTATTCTCACATCACTTCGGATTCAGTTATAACACTGTTTTCCCTCTTCATTGCTAATTGCTTGTCCCAGGCCCACTATAATATCTTTTTTCACCAAAAGAACTCGTTGACTTACTGACTCTTGTTCTATCTTTCTCCAGTATGTTTTCATTCTTTTTGTTTTCACCCCACATTTCAGGCAACATTGTAAAACATATGAACATTTTATGCCAAAAAACCCTTCTTTTGTTAATTTAACATAGTACACATATGAGATATTCCTATCTAATTTGTGTTTGTCTCCATAATTTCTTGAAATTCATAAGCTTTCAGTCAGTTTGGACTTAGGAAATTGTGAATATACTCACATATTTTAAAGGCCAAAAAACCAATAAATAGCTACGTAATAATACATATGAAGTCACAGCTCAACATTTGGATTACAGAAGAATAATTAGAAAATCAACTTTTTTTCCATTTTGTACTTATAATAAAATTTCATAGGCTGATTAATTAATAAACAATTAATATTAATAAACAATAAACATATTGTTTATAATTCTGGTTGTTAGGAATGCCATATTCAAGTGTTAGTATATTCATTGTCTTGCGTATTTATTCAAAGATGGTGCTACTATGTCCTCATATTAGCTAAGTCAAATGCTGTGTTCTCAAATAATAAAGGAACAAAACTTGGAGCATCATGATTTCTGAGCCCTTTATAGAGGCAACAGTACCATCTGTGAGTGTGAGGCCTCTTCCCTAATCCTAGGTCAAAAGTACTACCTCTGGATGCCATTACCTTGGTGTTTAAATTCCAGTGTGAATTTTGTAGAAATACATTACAAATATACAAAAAATTAGCAAGTGTGACTGTGTAACTATTAATTGTCAGAATTTATCATTTAATTTTCAGGAATAAAAGCATAAGAGGAATTTGTTGCTACTTATAGAAGTCAAAGTTTGTTTCAAAATAGTAATCAAAATCAAATTGGAAGTTTTCCCATTAAAGGAATGTCTCCCAAACTGTGTTTGCCACACAGGTCATTTTTGGAACAACTATAGCAAATGTGTTTGAGAGATTAAGCACATTCAGACATTGATAAATTCTATTTTTTTCTCTTTATTTTTTATTTCTTCAAGTTACATCTCAATCGCAGTCCCCTCCCTATTCCCCCTCCAGTCCCACCCTCCCACCCTCAACCCCCATCCTCTTCCCTTTTTTTTTTCTTTTAAGTTTAAGGTATATCTTATTTCCCCCTACAGTTTCCCCTTTCAGTCCAACAAATGGCTCTTTCTCTTATAATAACAAATACAATACAGTACAACAGAGGTAATTAGGCCACAGTTATGAGGGTTATATGGCTTAACGTACATTCCCAATGACCAGTCCATATGTATTTGGTACTTGACTTTAACATTCTACTATCTAAACATCTCCATGAGTTTAAAGGTCTATATCTGACTCAACATTCATACTAATTGCAACACAATTTTAAAAGTATCTTCTTAGATCTATAACATTCCCTTGACTCTTAAACAACTCAAAATTTAATTATGAGACTCTAGCTATCTGTTCTTCAACCACCTCAGAGACCTGAGAGGGATAAATATATCTGATTTCATAGGAAGTACAGGGCCTGCAGCTTCCCAAACTAAGAAATGACATACCTGTGGCTGCCTGGACAGTTCCCATTTTCTCTCCATACATTACAGCATCGATCTTCAGTCATTTGGCCCCGTTTCTCTGACAGACATTTATTGTAGAGCAGGGGTTATGAAGGACTTACCTACCCTGTCTTGGCAGAGCTAGGCTGTCGACTTACCTGCTTCCAGGTTTTGTCATTTTTGGGCAGCATTCTGTCTACAGTTGGGACAAGGGGTTTTTCCTACCAAGAGATAGGCTTGCGACTAATTCAATCATCTCCCACTGGAGATTCTTCTATGCTCATCTTCTACTTGGAGGAGAATAGGGGTGCTGTCAGGAGTTGATATGTCTTGATATAAAAAAAAAATCTAAAGTTACGAAAACATCTTTGAATGCCATATTCTGCAGATCTCTTGAGGTTTTTGAAGAGGCCCTCTCTATCTCTTATATTAGGGTAAGCAGATGTTGCTTGTCTCTTGCCAGTTTATTTCTGATTAGCTTAGAAAGTAACTATAATAGGCTGTCATAGTACCTAACTGAATGAAGAGCTTGCATAACCATTAATTTGCATTTCTTAATTACCCTAAACAGTTTATGACAATTAGTAGTAAAAGGCCGAAACATCACATTTCATTTTTTTTCTTTACCTCCTAACCCTTCCATCCCATTTCTCTGGGGTGGGGTGTCCTTATATAACAGTCCCTCATGTCAGTTGAGAGGTTGTATGAGGGCCAAGAGCCTCTTCATTCATTGGGGATCTACGAAGCAGTACCATCAGTGAAAAGTGTCTCGTTGCCTGGGAGAGAGAACTACTAAACAAACAAACCAATAAGCATACAATAGATAAAAAAGACTAAAAAAATAGAAAAAATATAACTAATGTATAAAAAATAGATAAAGAATAAAACTCCATTGCTGGTGGGAATGCAGGCTTGTGCAACCACTATGGAGGTCAGTCTGGTGATATCTTAAAAAACTTGGTATATCTCTGCCCCAGGACCCAGTCATACCACTTCTGGGTATACACCCAAATGCCTCTTCACGGAATCATAAGGATGTTTCCTCATCTATGTTTATAGCAGCCTTATTTGTAATAGCTAGAAACTGGAAACAACCCAGATGTCCCTCAACCGAAGAATGGGTCAAAAAACTGTGGTACATCTATACAATGGAATATAATCAGCTATCAGGAACAATGAAATTATGCAATTTGCAGCCAAATGGATGGAACTAGAGAATCTCATCCTGAGTGAACTAACCCAGACTCAGAAGGACACATATGGCATCTATTCACTTATAGTAGGATTTTAGCTATATAGTAGAAGGTATCGATCGATACTACAACTAACACATCAAAGGGAATTTGGACATAGACTTCTTATTTTTAATTTTTATTCTTTATCTATTTTTCAGACATTGATAAATTCTTAACGAAGGAATCCAATTTAAATGTGCTTAAGCCAACACTGAAGCTATTGTTCTTCTACCAACATCCTACATCTCTCCTGTTGTAATCACATACACTTAACAGCACACTAACTACAAATGATGAATAGCCACACACTAAATAAAGTATTGTCATCCAATGGAATCTCATGTAGGCACACCACTAAGGCTGTCTTCCACATACATATACAAGAGATACTTAAAATGACAAGAGTCAGAATGCTGTATATATTTGTAGTTTCTTTTGTTTAACTTTTGAAACGAATTTTTTTTTTGGAAGGTTGCATCTGATGATTAAACACTTGCCTTTGGAAGATAATGAATTAGAAAACAACAAAAAGAAGTCATTCCTTTAACTATATGTTATTTTGGACTTGTAAAATTAAGCTTATTAGTATTAATTAACTAACCAAATAAAATACATCAATAAAGTGTAAAAAAAAATAAGCACATGTACTTCTTTAGCCCATTCACAAACATATGATGGATTTCAAAATCAACCAAAGTTGATTGTGGCTGCTCAGTAGCACAGACTGTATTTAGCATACAGGAGTCCCAAGGATCAATCTTCATCACCAAAAAACAAATAAAAATAAATAAATAAACATATATTTTCAATGAGTTTTAATTTTGTTGAAAATATATGCACATTAATATTATATATAGGAAATAGCCTAGTAGTCTTATAAATATTTGTAAAACAAAAAGTCAACCTGTAGGCTTTCACTTTGTGTGTGTGTGTGTGTGTGTGTGTGTGTGTGTGTGTGTAATGATGACCTTGAATTGGATCTTTGTGAATCTGCCTTCATTTGCCTTGTCCCATGTGGATCTGGCCCGTGTAGTCCAGTGAGTCACCAACACCCATTCATGGGATCTGAATAGAGGATCTAGGTGACTGAACATACTAGTCAACCACCTTTACTTTCTATGGAGCTAGCAGTTTTCAGCAGAGGAGAAGCCGCCATATTCTGGCCAAGGTGAAGCGGTTGGTGGCATTTTTATCAAGTACTGAAAATGGTTGTTACTCTCCATTTTTTCAGTGGAAGTAAACAAACATTACCAAATAAAGCAAATTCTAATGTAACTCAGTTATATATTTCTGATGAAACTCAACAGATAATGTGTGAAAAGTCTGGATATCCTTTTTCCTTCATCTTTTAAATATATGGGGTTCTGTAAAAGTCAGATAATGTGGTTCACTGGAAACAGCATTGGATGAGTGCCATGAGGATAGATTCCATCCCAGTTCTATCATTTGGTAGTTGAACGGCCCTGGGTAATAATTGGATTTTCTTGGCATCCTTATTTTCATGACCTGAGAGAGTTAGGATAGATGATCCCTAAACTTTGTTACAGCTACAAAAGTCTATGATTCTAATTAAAATTACTCAGTAAGGTCTTTATGCCAGCAAACTACAGCAAGAAGATGGACATGCTGTCTGAGATACTCATCTGAAGGTTACCACATCTGAGAAGTACATATAAATTGTCTCATTCTGTGAGTAAATATCATGACTTAGTATGAAAAGTTAGATCTAAAGTGAAAGTTTAAGAATTGAACCTTCATGGTTTAAATGACAGGAAACTAACACATATACAATATTTCTTTTAAATGATGCTTTTTTTCTCTTTCATTCTAAATATTGTTCCTCTTATGTACTATTCTGGGACCTCCAAGGCTTACCTGTTTCTAAGTGCATCTTACACTTGTGGAAGTAGATCCTAAGACATTAATTAAGAGATTAATCCAGAGTACACCTGGATGTAACATGCAGTGGAATGAAGGAAACTAGACATGCAGCACAGGAAAAGAATCTCTGCTTTCAATACAACCAAGCTGGCACATACTTTAATCAAGACTTTTGAAACTCAAACTCAAGTATGTCTTTATTTAAAAGCTATTCCTTCAAAAATAATACAAAATACTTTGATTTCACCCATTAGGCTGAGTGCTTTGGAGCTGTCAGAGTTGGCCTTATGCTTGAAAGAAACAAAGAAGCCTTACATTACCTCTGCTGATAGTTAAACTCTGCTTGGAAATATGAGAGTGTTCAGTTTTTGTCCAAGACTCATACTGTAAATATAAGTAGATAATAGCCAATTTCTTGTAGTGATGCTAAGATACCATGATTAAAGACAAAGCATTCACATAATAATTCAGAAGTAAGCGTGAATTAAGCTGTCCATGGGGCAATGTGTGGAAGGGGCCACAAGGGTATCTGTGATTAAAAATTCTAGGTTTCCTTTCCTCCTGCCATGCTTGCTAGGGGCACTGCATATAGTGTCTCAGAAGATGTCCAGCAACTTGGAGTACTGATCATCTATGCTGATGACCTGGCCACCCTTATACCCTTTCTTGACTTTCCTTTCAACTGTTACCAGATAAAATTCCAAATAACTCAATTTTATATAAGCAGAGAATGATGTCCTTAGTATAAGTGTTTTCTATTCAATTTTTGATTTCTGCTGACATGTTCAACTTTACTTGGCTTCTGATTTTTTTTTTCTTGTAAATCTGTCATCTGGGCTCTATTTTTACCCTTTAATTTCTACACTTCCTAAGTCACCTCTCAAACCAGCTAGGCATGAGTTCTCTTTGGGGATGAATTAAAATTAAGGCACAACTTAAATGACTTTTCGCATGCTTGAATCAAAGCATTTTAACTTTTTTTCTTCTTCTTCCTTTTTTTTTCTTTTTCTTTTTTTTTTTTTTTTTTTTTTTTTTGAGACAGGATTTCTCTGTGTATTATCTCTGGCTGTCCTGTTCTCACTTTGCAGACCAGGCTGTCTCTGCCTCACCAGTGCTGGGATTAAAGGAGTGTGCCACCACACCCAGCTGCATTTTAACTTTTCATACAATAGCAACCCTTCTCTTTTCTTTCAAACAAATTCTGATTTTATTCTGGCTAGAAATATACTAGCTTATTTTGGCTAATGAGAAGGGGTGAAATGTCTTTGGGCAAAGATAGATTAAAACAAACTTAAGGAGCTCTTTATGGGATATCTTTTCTCTTACTTCCTACTGAGAACAAGAATGTAAAGGCTGGTGCTCCAGAAGCCATCTTGTACATAAGGCTAATCTCTTAAAAATACAGAATAAAAATAAACATGGTCAAGCCCTTAATCATCCTAGAGTCACTGTAGTAACTCCAAACTAAGAAAGGAATTTAAAATTACTCTGTGCTCCTGAAACTGCTTCTAACTCCTTCAGGAAATTCCTGACTTATAAAGTACCTATGGCAATAGGGACTCCTTTTTTCCCATGAGGCTAACCAGCATTGTTCATCTCAACATTCTCATCTTTGAAAACCCTTTTTAGACTGTCCTCTCTGAAATGGTGTTAACTATCATTTCTTCTATGCTCCCCACCCACTTTATTGCATGTCTATTTAATAAAGTCAAACTTGAAAACCCTACTGTACCACTAACAAAAATTCACCTTAGGGGCCAGAGAGATGGCCCAACAGTGAAGAGCACTGGCTGCTCTTTCAGAGAACCTGGGTTCAAAGCCCAAAACCCACATGGCAGTTCATAGCTGTCTGGAATTGCTGGGTGTGGTGGCACACACCTTTATTCTCAGCACTCGGGAGGCAGAGGCATGTAGATCTCTGTCAGTTAGAGGTCAGCCTAGTCGACAGAGTTCTAGGAAAGCCAGGGTTACATAGAGAAATCCTGTCTCAAAAAACAAAAAGCAAGCAAGCAAGCAAGCAAACAAAAATCACACACACACACACACACACACACACACACACACACACATATATATATTTTTGGCATGAAGTCAGCAAGTGATAAAGGATATTCACCATTCTAACATTTAGTAAAATAATTAAATAAATAAAAGACCAGCAAATTGGATTTAAGTTCTTGGTCACCAGAAAATGACATTTTCTGTGTTGATCTTTTAGAGGGCGTGATGGCTAATCTTGCTTGTAAAGTTGACACATCTGGTAAGAGGAACCCACACTTGAAAAATTACCTCCATCACATTGAGTTGTGGAGGTATTTCTGAGGCATTCTATTAATTGTTAATTGATGTAAGGGAGCCCAGTCCACTGTGGGTTGTGTCATCCATAGCGGGTGGCCCTGGGTTATCTAAGAAAGGTAGCTGAGCAAACTAGTAAAAAGCATTCCTCTGCTTCAGTTCTTACTTCCAAGATCCTGTCTTGAATTTATACCTTAGCTTCCTTCAATATTTAATTGTAATCTGTGAGATAAATAAACCCTTTCCTCTTCCAATTTACTTCTGTTCATTGTTTTTATTATAGCAACAGAAGGCATTCTAAAATAGAGGGTTAGTAAATATGTTTGATTCAGTCTTTCTTGGGATTGTAATTGTTATGATAAAACATGGTGCTTAAGAGTGCCTTGGGGAGGAAAGGATTTATTCCAGTTTACATTTCCACTTCACAGTCCATCATCAAAAGAAGTCAGAGCAGGAATCTGGAGGCAGGAGCTGAAGCAGAAGCATGCAGTGCCTCTTACTGGCTTGCTACCAATGGTTGAAGGATGGATGACAGAAGGGAAGAGGGAGAGAGAGGATCTGATAGAAAGTTGAAAGGAATGATAAAGTAGCTGGCAGAACATGCTAGCTATTGTATCACTTTTAATGATTTGAAAGTAAACTTACTAACCAAATGAAGTCTTCTTTATCACTCAATTTGGAGTTGTTTCAGTGACTCTAGGATCATTAGGGACTCAGCTCTGTGTGCTTTAAGATACATTTCAATCCCAAGAAAAGTCTTATGTCTTAGATGACCCAGCCCTGAAGTGAATTAAAATAAAGACAGACCTTAATGGTTTTTAAATGCTTGAACCAAAGCTGGTAGGAGCTACTGTAGAAAGTGGGCACGAATAAACAGAAGTTGCCCTGGCAAATGCAGGGTAAGTTGCCCAGTAAGAATATTTTACCAACAATATCTAGTCCTAACAGAACATAAGCAGATTGTGGGGAAGATAGGGTCTTTGGAAACTACCAGGCAAAAAGTTAAAACCTCCATCACCACTCCCTCCATCCTACCCCCACTCCTACCCCTAAAGAGCTACTAAAGTCCAGAGATCCCAGTTGCCCCTTTCAAATTGAGACATGCTTAACTAAGTGTAGAGAGGAGAGAAACAAGAATTACACCTCCCTATTCAAGTCAACTGCTGCAGAAACTCACTCCAAAAGATTATTGCTGCTATCAGCTTTACTCCAAGAAAATTCTTTTTGAAATTGTCAGTGGTTACCACAGAGACGTATAGTTAGTACAAGTGCTAAGAATAAGCGACTATCGAATGCTCTTCCGCTAATGGAGGCAGGGAAGTAAAGGAAGTAGAAATAGTATAAGGGGAAAAACAAAGGGATGGAGTGTTGTAGAATGCTCTCTCCTGGCCATGCACTCAAGAACCTAGGCAGCTTAGGCTACCATCACAACATCTGCACTAGAATGAGCCCATCAACTTTCTATTGTGGAGGAGGTGAGGAACTCATGAGGCCTCAGCCCTCCCTGATGATTTATAGACAGTTAATGGTAGTAGGAGGAGGAAGAGATATTTCTTCAGTGGTGCCGCCACTGGTAAGAAGGCCATGATCCCATAAATATCCCTTCACATGTGTCCTGTAAGGAATACTAATCAAACTCATGAGTCACACACACACAAAAATGCATGAATAGATAAAGGGGATTGTTTGGAAGAGGAGTGTATCAGAGAGGGTAGGATGGTGGCAAGAATGGGTAATGGTCCTTAAATATGATCTATGAATTTATTATTGCATATTAGTATATATTTGTATGAAAATGTCATAAAAATGCATCACGTATAACTAGCATATGCTAATAAAGATAACTAAATAATAAGAATTTTTAATGGCAGCTATAGGTGAATCTGAAAGAATGATGAGTGTCATATACTACTCTTGTTCCTTTTATTTAGGTTTGAACTCATTTGTGAACACAACATGAAACAAAATAAGAAAGCCTCAAAATTTAAAATGCAGTTAGCTAAATAGATTTTCATGTATATATAGTAAATTGGCTCCCAAAGAACTTAACCAAACAGTAATAACCAAGTTTGCCTCACTTTATAACATCTAACAGCCATACTATGTACCCTAGGGATCAAAAGAAAATATTTGGATATGACACATAAACCATATCTACAATGTCATTTTTCTCTGTGAAAATAATAGCAAAGTCTGTATTTTAAGGAAGAACTTTTCATTTATTGACTTTATATCTAGATAGAGTTTTCTTGTCTATTTCATCTCAAGAACTTCTTCTTTTATATATCAGCTGTTTACTTTGGGCAAATTATAATTGTAATATGACCTTGCCTTAGGTTGTGTTTGTATGTTTCTGGGGAGAAGGGGAAACTCATGTTTGAAGATATAGGGTATTGGCGAGTGCATAGGGTGGGAGCTAACCCTCTTTCTTTATGATACCTATCTCTGTGCTGAAGAAAATTTTTTCTTTCTTTTTCTCTAGATTTTTACCATAGCTTTGATGAGATGGAAAATTTATGTGGTGGCTAATAGCAAATACTGAAAGGCTTATTTGCATATAGATGTTTCAGCTTGCAACTGCATATTCCCTTGAAAGAGGTCTTGCTTAAATGGACAGGTAGGCTGGGATAGGGCTGTCCAATTCCTAATGAAAAGTAAATTGAAAGTTGGAAAACATTTGCCTTGGAGGTGACCAGGCTTTTTAGAGAATCAGTTTAAATCTGAAAGATGAAGGGAGGTCTGTGCCAAGTTGCCCCTATTCTTTAAAAGCCCTGAAACAGAGAGAAGAGGTGAAATAGAGTGAAGATAAATGATTAGGTAGAAAAGTTATTTCCCATGTGCCTTTTCCCTTAGCCTTCTGCCTGAGGGGTTCAGAGTACGAGGAGGCAGAAATGTGAAAAAATATCTGCAAAAGCCCTGGCTTTTCTGAGGACAAGCAGACAGAAAGGCTCTTCCAGACAGGTGGCTGAGTCAAGCCTTTGAGAC
>CAJQZJ010034102.1:1266065-1268565 GCA_907164525.1 Lophiomys imhausi | reverse complement strand
TGTAGATGAAGAAACTGGGACTTACAACCATTAAATGGCAACTTTCCATTGCTACAACAATATTCCTGAGAGGAATCAACCCAGAAGGAAAAGGATTATTTTGGCTCACAAATTTGGAAGTTTTACTCCCTGGCTACTGCGGGCCTTTTCAAATCTATGGCACAAAGCTGGTGATGAACTAGAACTGCTCATACCATGGTGTTCACACAGCAGAGATGGTTAAAAAGTAAATGAGGCATAAGTACAGTGTATACTCTTCAAAGACATTGACCTGACGCATTTACACTGACATGCTTTTGGCAACTAAAACCTAACTCCTAAAGTTTTACCACTTCCTAAAAGCCAGTGTAGCTATAAACCCTTGATGATGTCACAGTCTTGAGAATCCAATTACCTACAACAGACCTCACTTCTGTGTCATCAGCTTTGTAGTGCACCTTTATTCTTGTCACCCAAATGACACTAAACCTGTGTCAAACATCTCTGCCATGTCAAAATCAAAACAAAGAAAAGATATGTAGTTGAAACAGACAATTAAATACAAGATGAAGTATGAACAAAATGATACTCTCCTATGAAAGAAGGAAGCCAGCAGAGGAATACTTCTCTAAAGAACTGTAATAACGATCAGAGTAAAATCACTCATTATTCTCAGGAATGCAGTGTTTTGGTTGACCTTGTGGAATGCCTGTTTGATTGTTGTCAAAATCATTTACTGTGCAGTTTTTGCATAACTGTGCTGTGTTAACAATACCAAGTTTATACTAGATTTTACTTTAATATTTTATAGAAGTTCAGAATTTTCTCTTCTTCTCTATCAAAATATATACCATGCATTTGTAGATGACCATGATGGAGTAATTAAAGTCTGTGAAATAATTCTAATACTTATCAAAAATCATGTGTATATTTGTCATAAAAATGGAGAGGCAAAGTAATTGCTATCTGCTTAAAGTCCTAGTATCAAAAATTGTTTAAAGAAATGGAAGTTCTTATGGGAAAGTTTAGAAACATCTTATTAAACCTACAGAATGTTTGCCCCTGCAGGATTTGTTGAGTTTAGGTTTTGTTTCTGTCTTTGTGTGACTGATTTTAAAAGGGCATTCATGATTCTTTGGGTATAATTTTATTTTTGTCTCTGAATCATCTATTCTCCTTCTTGTCCCCTTCTACAAGTATGTATTGATGTTGGCTATAGGTAGTCAGTTACTGTCCTGTGATCTCTGTAAGTTTTGTTTTATTTCCTCAGACGATGGGGTAGGATAAGAGTTCTACCCAAACTTTACCGATACATGGCTTGGGTTGAGCCAAGAGCATTTCTATCTCAATATCCCTAAGCTGTACAGGAATTTAGTTCAGAACATGGCTGCTCTGACAAAAGACCTTCTATGTCTGTGAGATCTGTCTGGAATACAGACACCCCTTTAATCTCAGAAGACAGGAAAGCCGATCTCTGAGTTTGTTGAGTCAGTGAGTTGAGAGGCAGTGCAGTGGAGTTGAGTTATGGCAGTTCAGTTTGTGGAATTCCAAGGGAGCTTTACTGGGTTTTAGATAAACAGGTTGAAGAGAGAACAAGGTAGACACTGGTGAAGACAGAATGAGCAAGGGAATGAAAAGCAGCAGGAAGACTAGTACAGATTGCAAGAGTTAGTTTAAGACCAAGCAGAGCAATGCCATCAGAAGCTGAGAGAAGCCAGGCTGACTTAAATAATCTTGTAGAGAAGTTTGAGCCAGAACAGCTGAGTGAGCTATCCAGCCAGAGTTCAGAAAGTACTAGAAAGTGTGAGAATATTCAGCAGTATGTCTCAGAGGCTAAAAACATTCTACACCTAGATTATATTGTATGGAAGCTATAAGCTTCCAAGACTAGGCCTATTTTAGCAGATGGAGGCAGTAAACACTGAGACAGCAATTAAATCCAGAGAATAAAAGTTACTTTTACACTAGATATAGGACTGGAAGTCTCGGGCCTCTTTTCAATCTAATCTTCTACAAGTCCAGACCTTGAAGGCTTCAGCTTCAAACCTCCATCTGCTAACTTAGGCCTAGAATGTTTTCAGCTGTCAAGACTTACTGCTGAATAAACTCACCTTTTCCAGTTATTTTTGAACTCTGGATGACTGGTTTAACTCAGCTGTTGTGGCCCAAATCTCATGTAAGCTGACTGATTCAAACTGGCTTCTCTCTGTTTCTACTGAATTGCTCTGCTTGGAAATTACCTCTGAACTGAATGAACTGAACTGAACTGCACAAACTCAACTGCATTCAACTGAACTGCACCGAACTGTACTGTACTCCTGAACTCTACTGTACTGCTGTCTCTAGCAACTCTAACTGTATTTCTGTACTGTACTATCCTCTTCTCTCTGTACTGTCATCTAACACTCTCCTAAGTCTCTTAAGGTGTGCCCTAAAGGCCAACCAGAGGGATTAGAGATATATACTAAGGGCAGCTCTCTCTCTCTCTCTCTCTCTCTCTCTCTCTCTCTCTCTCTCTCTC
>CAJQZJ010034102.1:1230842-1262231 GCA_907164525.1 Lophiomys imhausi | reverse complement strand
TGAGGTTAAGGTTTTAGTATATGAATTTTAGGGGAATACAAGAATTAATCAATAGAATACTAATTCATTTTTCTAAAATAAGCAGAAAAATGCATAAGTACTGTAACAAATAAGTATATGCTTCTGGAGATGCAGTTCATCATGACAGAACAGGCAGCTCCATGGCTTTTTGAATACGTGGTAGCTGCTGTTCTAAGGTACCAAATAGGAGGAAGTGATAATTCAAGCGTGAGCCAGAGATAGTCTATGACCCATAAGGCCTGCCCACAACACTGCACTTTCTCCAGAGAGGTCCCACCTGCTAAAATTTCCACACTCTCCTCAAACAGCACCATTAGCTAGCACTGTGTGTTCAACACATGAAACTACAGGTTACATTTCATATTCAGACTCTAAACAAAAACTGCTACACTGTTATTGTTAATATATTAACCATTTTCCTCCTAATGTGAAGGTGGAAAAAAATTAAGAATAGCCTATTATAACCGAAAAACATTTTTAGACCAGGTCCTTTAACTTCCACAACATACACAGTGGTGTATAATGGCATTCAACTTGGTTTAAATACATTTTCCCTCTTTAAATCAAAGGTCATTGTTCTACACTTTTTTCTGTCAACCAGCATAGTCACAATTATGCAAAATAACCAAAGGGTAGAAGAATTGTTGATGGGTAAGAAATAAGACAATTCTATTAACTAGAACAGATACCACAACTATAAATATCATATGATGATCTAGAATTTTATCATCTCTTGTATTTACTTATCTGATTGCAGCTAATGTTTAAAATTAATAAAGTTATAGTACTGATATTTTACAAATGGAAAAGCCTAGTTCTTACTTTGGCTCTTAACATTAGTTTGAAAACTGCTAGAGGTCAGCTACAGAGAATGCCAAGGAGGAATCTGAGAATTATATCACTAGTCAACAAATTTTTAGAAACACATTACAATTTTTTTTTAGCATGCAAGAGACCTATGGTAATTGTCTAGTATGATTTTGCGCAGTAGTCAGATCCATCAGATATGGTTGATCCTGCAGTTAGTAATGGGATCTAAGAATAATGTAAAGCCAACAATAGAAACTCTGAGGTTTTGGACTAAGGAACTAAATTCTTAACTATACACCTTAATCTTTTCACAAACTATCCCCATTCAATCAAAGGAAATATTTCAAATTAAAAGGTAAAACCAAGAGCCAGAAGATGGTTCAGCTTGTAAAGGTATTTGCAGCAAAGCCAAGCAGCCAGAATGCAATCCCAGGAACCTACAACACAAGGAAGAAGAGAACATATGGTGGCAAATTTTCCTTTGACCTCCATATGTGACATACATGTGTCCTCCAACAGGTAAAATAAATAAATGTATGCTTTTACTATGTTTTTAAAAGGCTGAAGCTATATTTAAAATAAATAAATAAATCCATGCAACGAAGGAAGTCCAACTCTAGAAACCATGACAGAGTAATTAATACAAGAAAAAAAAACTTAACTCCTATAAAACTGTTGATCTTAGAATGGCCTCTAGTAAGAGTGAGTTAAAATGAAAAAACCCAGACTGAGAACCCAAATTAAGTGTAAGTATATTCAAAGAAATCAAAGAAAAAAATAATTGTTGCAAGAATTGCAACGAGAACCTAAATAAAATATGGAAGTCAACACAAGATATAAGAAATGTTGAAATTTAAAAATAAAACAAAACAAAACAGAAAACCAACAATAATTTAAACAAAAAGCTCCATAGAAAGCCTCATCAATAGAATGGATAAAAGAAAGGACAGAATAACCAAACCTGAAGACCAGGTGGAATGATTAGAATTTTCCAACAAAAAGAAATATGATTTCATTAGAGTTTGTGAGTGATACTTTTGAAGTATTTTATATGAGAATACAAATCTAAGAGACAAAAATCTAAGGATTATGTACATAGTAAAAGAATTTCATTCTAAAGTCATAGAAAATATTTTCAATAAAATCATGACAGAAATTTTCACAAAGTTGTGAAAAAAGATGCCAACCCTGATATGAGGTATTTGGAACACAAAACAGACAAAATAGATAGATAGATGATAGGTAGGTAGATAGATAAATGATAGATAATAGATAGATAGAGGTGGTAGATAGATAGATATCTCCTCATACTATGATTATATGGTAAAACCCCTAGACAATTGAACAGGAACAAAGTTTGAATTGAGGGTCTGTATTATGCCAGTTGGGAACTGCCTACAGAGAAACACTTCTCACAGAGGAGCCCTATGCATATTACAATGAGATTTTTTTTGTTTTGTTTTTTGTTTGTTTATTTATTACTTCAAGTTATATCTCCATCACAGTGCCTTCTTTCCACCCCTCCCAGTTCCAGTCTCCCACCCTCTCCTCCCTCTCCCACTCATCCCACTCCTTCGATGTGGAATGTCCCTATATATCAATCCCTATCACTTCAAAAATCTTGCACTGGGGGCTTACATGGTAGTACCCCTAGGGGAAATTGTCCCATTAATAGGTAACAAAGTCTATGTTCCTGATCCTTTCGGTGTGTTGGTTGTAGGATAGTTATCCTGTACTATATGGCTAAAATCCAATTATAAATGAGTATATGCCTTGTGCATCTTTCTGAGTCTCAGTTAGCTCATTCAGTTTTTGGCTTCCTTGTCAAAAATTAAGTGACAATAGTTGGATGGGTTCATTTCTGGGTCTCCCATTTGATTCCATTGATCCACTGGTCTGTTTCTATACCAGTACCATGATGTTTTTATTACTATTGCTCTGTAGAACAGCTTGAAATCTGGGATGGTGATACCTCCAGATATTTCTTTATTGTACAAGATTTATTTAGGTATTCTGATTTTTTTTTTTGTTGTTATTCCATGTGAAGTTGAGAATTGCTTTTCCCAGGTGTATAAAGAATTGTGTTGGCATTTTGATAGGAATTGCATTGAATCTGTATATTGTTTTTGGCAGGATGGCCATTTTTATTATGTTGATCCTACCTATCCATGAGCATGGGAGATCTCTCCATCTTCTGATGGACTCTTCAATTTCTTTTTTCAAGGACTGGAAATTATTGTCATATAGGTCTTTCACTTGCTTGGTTAGAGTTACCCCCAGGTATTTTATATTGTTCGTGGCTATTGTGAGGGGTGTTGTTTCCCTAATTTCTTTCTCAGCCCATTTATTTTTTGTATAAAGAAGGGCTTCCAATTTTTTTGAAATAATTTTGTATCCAGCCACCTTGCTGAAGGTGTTTATCAGTTGTAGTAGTTCTCTGGTGAAATTTTTCGGGTTGCTTATGTATACTATCATATTATCTGCAAATAGGGATAATTTGACTTCCTTGTTTCCAATTTGTATCCTCGATCTCCATCAGTTGTCTTATTGCTCTAACAAGAACTTCAAGTACCATATTGAAGAGATATGATGAAAGAGGGCATCCTTGCCTTGTCCCTGAGTTTAGAGGAAATACTTTGTTTCTCTCCATTTAATTTGATGCTGGTTACTGGCTTGCTGTATATCACCTTTATTATTTCTAGATATGGACCTTATATGCTTGTTCTCTCCAGGTCTTTTAGCATGAAGGGGTATTGGATGTTGTCAAGTGCTTTTGCAGCATCTAGCGAGATGATCATGTGGTTTTTATTTCAGCTTGTTTATATGGTGAATTATATTGATGGATTTTTGTATGTTGAACCATTCCTGCATTCCTGGGATGAAGCCTACTTGATCATGTTGTATGATAATTTTGATGTGTTCTTGGATTCAGTTTGCCAGTGCTTTATTAAGTATTTGTACATCTCTGTTCATGAGGGAAATTGGTCTGAAGTTCTCTTTCTTTGTTGGTCTTTGTGTGGTTTAGGAATCAGGGTGAGTACAGCCTCATAGAAAGAGTTTGGCAGTGTTCCTTTTAATTCTATTTTTTGGAAGATTTTGAAGAGTATTGGTATTAGCTCTTCTTTGAAGGTCTGGTAGAATTCTGTTCTGAAACCATCTGGCCCTGGACTTTTTTAAGTTGAGAGATTTTTAATGACTGTTTCTATTCCCTTAGGGGTTATAGTATTGTTTACTCTGTTAACCTTATCTTGATTTAACTTTGGTAGGTGGATTCTATCAAGAAAATTGTCCATTTCGCTTTGGTTCAAATTTGGTGGAGTACAGATTTTTAAAGTAGGACCGAAAGATTCTCTGGATTTCCTCAATGTCTTGTTATTTCTCCTTTTCATTTCTGATTTTGTTGATTTGGGTTTTTTTCCCTCTGCCTTTTAGTTAATTTGACTAAGGGTTTGTCTATTTTGTTGATGTTCTCAAAAAAAAACAACTCTTGGTTTTGTTGATTCTTTGTATTGTTCTTTTTGTTTCTAAGTTGTTAATTTCAGTCCTAAATTTGATGATTTCCTGCCTTCTACTCCTCTTGGGAGTGTTTGCTTCTTTTTGTTTGTTTGTTTTTTTTTCCAGTTCTTCCAGTTCAACTGTTAATTTGCTAATATAAGCTGTCACAAATTTCTTTTTGAAGACACTTAGAGCTATGAACTTTTTTTGTAGTACTGCTTTCATTGTGTACCATAGGTTTGGGTATGTTGTGCCTTCATTGTCATTGAATTTTAAGAAGTCTTTTATTTCCTTCTTTATTTCTTCCCTGACCCAGTAGTCATTCAGTAGAGAGTTGTTCAGTTTCAATGAATGTGTAGGCTTTCTGTTATTTCTGTTGTTGAAGTCTAGCTTTAATCCATCATGGTCTGACAAGATACAAGGGGTTATTTCAATAATCTTGTATCTGTTGAGGCTTGCTTTGTGTCCAACTATATGGTCAGTTTTGGAGGAGCTTCCATGCGGTACTAAAAAGAAGGTATACTTTTGTGTTTGGGTGAAATGTTCTGTAGATATCTGTTAGGTCCATTTGGCTCATGACCTCTGTTAGGGTCATTATTTCCCTGTTTTGTTTTTGCCTCAGTGACCTGTCCATTGTTGTGAGTGGGGTGTTGAATTCTCCCACTACTAATATGTGAGCATTGATGTGTCCTTTAAGCTTTAGAAGAGTTTCTTTTACAAATGTGGGTCCCCTTGTGTTTAGGACATAGATATTCAGTATTGTGATGTAATCTTGATGAATTTTTCCTTTACCAAGTATGTAGTGCTCTTCTCTGTATTTTTTGATTAACTGCAGTTGAAAGTCTATTTTATTTGACATTAGGATGGCTACTCCAGCTTTCTTCCTGTGCCTACTTGCTTCGAAAACTTCTTCCCAGCCCTTTACTCTGAGGTAGCATCTACCTTTGTTACTGAGTTGAATTTCTTGTATGCAGCAAAATGATGGGTCTTGTTTATGGATCCATTGTGTAAACTTGTGTCTTTTTATTGGGGAGTTGAATCCATTGATGCTGATGGATATTATTGACCAACGGTTGTTATTTCCTTTTATTTGATGTGGGTGGTGGTTATATGTTTCTTTTGGCTTAGTTGCAGTGGAGTTTTTTGTTTCCTCTGTTTTCTTCGGTACAGATATCTTCTCTGGGTTGGAATTTTTCTTCTAGGATCTTCTGTAGGTCTGTATTTATGGGTAGATACTGTGTAAATTTGATTTTGTTATGGAGTATTTTGTTTTCTCCATCTATGTTGATAGAGATTTTTGCTGGATATAGTAATCTGGCCAGGCACCTATGTTCTCTTAGGGTTTGTAGGACATCTGCCCAGGCCCTTCTGACTTTTAAAGTTTCTGAGAGGTCAGGTGTAATTCTGATGGGTCTGCCATTATATATTACTTGACCTTTTTCTCTTATAGCTTTTAATATTCTTTCTTTGTTCTGTACATTTGGAGTCTCAATTATTATGTGGTGAGAGGGATTTCTTTTCTGGTCTAATCTGTTTCATATTCTGTATGCCTGTTGGAATTTTACCATCTCCTTCTTTAGGTTTGGGAAGTTTTCTTCTATTATTTTGTTGAAGATGTTTCCTGGACCTTGGAGTTAGGTGTCTTCTCTTTCCTCTATGCCTATAATTCTTAGGTTCTGTCTTTTCATTGAGTCATTGATTTATTGGATGTTGTGGGTAAGAACTTTTTTAGATTTCTCATTCTCTTTGGTTGTTGTACTGATTTCTGCAATTGAATTTTCCATGCCTAAGATTCTGTCTTCTATCTCTTGTATCTTATTTTTGATACTCATGTCTGTAGTTCCTGTTCTCTTCCCTTGATTTTCCACCTGCAAGATTGTCTTTGCTTGTGGGTTTTTTTTATTGCTTCCATTTCCAATTTCAAATCTTGAAAAATTTTACTTATTTTATATGTTTCCTGCTCCAATTTGCTTGTCTTTGTCTACAAATCTTTCAAATCTTTCATTGCCTTGTCTCTTTCCCATTCATGTTGGGCTGTGTTGACCTAGAGGTCTCTACTAGTATTCTCCATTGCTTTTGTTTGTAAAATTGAGGGTTCTTAAATTCTTTTAGAGATTTAATTTGTTCTTGTAGGACTCTATCACTTTCGAAAGTATAGCTTTGTCATAATTTTCATGTGTTTCCGCTGTGGTTGGATGGTTAAGGCTTGCTGTACTAGCATAGCTGAATTTTGTTGGAGTCATATTTCCCTGACTTTTGTCAGTTCTGTTCTTCTGCTGACCTTTAGCCATCTGGTCATTCTTAACTGTTTGTTCCTGGTGCCTTCTGGCATTGGTACCAAAAAGGGAGCTTTGGTATAGAGACTGAATAACTTGGTGATCTGTAGCTCTCCACAGGCTGGATGAGGCCTTGTGTGGGGGCTGGTTCTCAGTGTGTCTCCCAGAGCTCATCCCTTCCTGTTGTGTCCCAATTGGGAACTCAGGTCAGAGGTTGTGGTGGGATGTGTCATTCCTGCCTTCAGGTTCCTGAGATCCAACTGTTGGTACAGGTTGGCAGGTCACAGACTGTATGCTGGAGCTGCAGCTCCCTGCAGCTTATGTGTCGGGACAGTGATCATGATTCTCCCAAGCTTCTCTCAGGGGGTGCTCAAGTTCAATGTGCACCTTATAGCCAGAAGCCCTGTGATCTGGTACAGCCCACATTACCCAGGAAATGGGCAATGTTTTGGGGTTGTTTCACTGCTCCTGAGTCAGAGCTCTTTGCGTTGTAGCCTGGGTATTGAGCTGAGGGGCAAGACAGGTGCAGTCAGGGAATCCTGATGTGGAATTCACACCCTGTCCACAGTGGTTGGATTCAGAGATGCTCAGAGGCCTTTTCCCTGTCAGAGATGCTGTGTTCCAGTGTAGCATGTCTGGGTCGGAAGGGCTTATAACACATTCCCTGTGGCTAGAGTGCCAGGACTGTGGGTATGGTCCTACCAAGCTAGACTTAGGGGTGTCCCAGGATCAGCCTGTGCCTCTCTGTCAGAAGTTCTGTGGTTGGTCGGCGATATCTGCCACCTTGGATAGCATCCCCCAGCCCAGGACCATTTTACTGCTCTGGGCAGAGATCTAGATGTACTACACTGAGGCTATAGGCTGAGTGCCCTGCTGAAGTGAGCGGGGGAAGAGAGTTCCAAAATGGAATTCACTTGGAGAGTCTCAGCTGCCTCCTTGCCTGAATCACAGTGTTCCAGAGCAGCCTGCCTGAGTTGTCAGCGGCTTCCACCAGACCCCCTGTAGTTCCAATTTGTATTCTATATCCTGCCCACAGTGCACTTGAGCTCAGGGAAGCTCAGCATCTGCCAGCTGGATCCCTCAGTTACCAGACAACCAGATGCCACCATATTGAATATCCCAGGGAGAATTGCCCTCCGTCTTACCATAGTGGCTCTGCTGGTCTCCTAGGGTCCGAACACCTGCACAGACACTGCGGGTACAGTAAACTGAAGAATTCCACTATTTGGAGGTTGAAACTACCAGCTGGCATCCTGATAGGATCCAATATGCCATCTCTTCCACTTGGCAGGGAGTGCAGTCTCCTGGTGGGAAGCACTCTGTGTCCTGTGTCTACAACTCTGATCTTCCAGTGTCTATATTTCCAGTACTGAGTTCTTAATTGTCCCTGGCTTTGCTGGGAAAGCCCAGATAGGCTTGTGCCTCACAAACTGCCATTCAGCTGGAGTGTATCTTTGCAGATGTCCAATCGGTCTTCCTGATAATCAGAATGTGTCTGACTTGATCGCCACCATCTTGCCCCATACAATGAGTTTTTCAAGACAAAGAATGCAAAAAAACCTACATTCTCATTGTCAGTTGCAGTGAGAAGCAAGCACGCATTTTAACATGAGCCAAGACCATGCAATTAGCTGGGGTATTTAGATCCTGAGTTTCTGGAACAGGATTAAGTGCTTTCCCATGGAACTTTTCAGTTGAGACAAGATGGATAAATCTTTATGCTGTTACATTATAAATAATAACTAAACAGCTAGAACAAAGAAAGTATATTTGAAGCACAAAGTCACACATATCAACAAGGCCATCAGAACAAAGCAAATTTTCAACAAAAACTTTAAAACCAACAGATCTTGGAAAGATAAATTTAAAGTTTTAGAACACAGCTATTGTCAGCCCAGAATGTTATACACAGCAAGGCTTCCTCTTATAATTGAAGAAGGAATGAGAAGTTTCCATGATAAAGATAAGCTATAGGAATTCACAGCCAATAAGCAAGCCCTTCATAAATTACTTGAGGAATATTTCAGAATGATGAGATAAAACATCCTGAAGACCAAGGGGAAAAAATAAACCACATATAGCAACAGACTAGTAAAACACTAAACACTACAATATTAATATAATAGTATAAATAAATACATACTTTGAGAAATCACTCTGAATATAAATGACCTTGATCTCACCAATTGAATCTATTAAGCATGAAAATCATCCTATTTGTTTTCCTGAAGATGCACATCTGATCATAAGAACCAGACAGTTTCTTAAAGTGAAAGGATAGGAAAAAAAAATGTACTAAGCAAATGGAAATAGGAATCAAGCAGATTTCATTGTCCTACTTGACAAACTAGATTCCAAGTAAAATTAATCATGAGACAAAATAAAAGTTCACTTTATACTACTTGCAGCAATAATCTATCAAAAGGACATTACAGTTCTAACCACTACATACCAAATACTGGTATACCAAATTTCATAAAACAAATACTATAAGACATGCAGTCATAGATTAACAGCTAACAAAATGGAAAATTTCAATGTTCCACTATCACAAGTGAACAGATAATCTAGACAAAAAAATAAAAAAGAAACATTTAAATTAAATGACATGATAGGACAAATAGCATTATTGCACATACATAGGACATTGCATCTAACCAATTCAGAATGTATGTTCTTCTCAGAAGCCAATGGAACTTTCTTTAAAATAGATTTTATTAGGACACAAAGCAAGTCTAATCAGATACAGGAAAAGTAAATTATCCTGGAATAAACCTACATAAGGATGTTAAATATCCTTACCATGAAAACTTTTAAATAATATAGAAATTAAAGTTTTAAATTATCTTACATTATCTCACTGAAAGGTAAAAAGATCCCCTATGCTTATTGGATTAGAAGAATCCACATTATGGGCCTGGTGAAATGGCTCAGCAAGTAAAATCACTTTTTGCATAAGCCTGATGACTTGTGTTCAGTCACTTGAACCCACATGATGGAAAGAGAGAACTCTTCAAAATTGTTTTCTGATGCCCACTTATACATTTTCACATCTGTGTGCTCCCTTATCTCTCTCTCTCTCTCTCTCTCTCTCTCTCTCACACACACACACACACACACACACACACACACACACACACACACGAGGAAAATAAAATAAGAGTCAATTGTGAAAATGAATATCTTACCAGAAATGATCAACAGACTCAATAAAATCATCAGGAAATTTCCAAAGTTTGTTCAGAAATGTTTGTTTTTTGAAATATTATACATTAGTTAAAAGTACCAGACTAACATAACTAATCTTCTGGGTATTTAATAGCCATCCCTGTAAATTATTTAAATGTGATCAAAAGGAATATCCACCATCTGCTGACTTTCAATATCTATGAAAATTATCTCTTTCCTGGCTCAGGGAAGACCATATTCAATAAATTGCAACCATTGTATAGTCTACAAAGGGGAGGGCCAACAATGAAAATATTTCCTCAATACATCAAATGAAGTCACTGTAAGGTCAAACAATGCCTTTGATCTATCCTCACACTGATGGCTAATTGGCAAAAGGAGCTAGAGGAGCCAGAAGTTCTTCTCAGGCTCATGTGACCCATAAGAATTACATCATCAACTAGCCTTGACTGTACAAAAGAAAAAAATTAATTTTGGCTACTGTAGTATTAAACCATCAGCAAAGACTAAAACCAATTGGTAACAGTCCAAAGGAGGGATCTCACTCCCCAGACATTAGATGTAAGTATTCTCAGTATGCTAGTTAGAAAATTATATCTTACTACTATGTTCTTCTTGATAAAAAGATGTAGCCCAGATGTAAGATGTCAGACTTTAGCTTACTGAAGAACCTACCCATAGCCAAGGGAGATAGAATCACTATTGTTTAACCTAAAAAATTAAATTAAATGATGGATTAAAAAGTCAGCATCATTCTTATTTTAGCTGATATTACAGCTTTCAAAGATATGAAATCAGATTATAGAGTCATGATTCTGGAGAACAGTCTTAGAAGCCAAAGAAAAATACAAAGTCCAGTAGACGGGTATTCTGGGGAACTCTTCAAGGGAGTCTAAAGCCCTATGAACATTTAATCTTTTACAGATGCCATTCAAGAACATCTTTCCTCTCTGTATCTCACAGCTGAGATCTTTAAGACAGACCCTGTGAAACAGCACTCCAACTCTGCCATGTAGACTGGGGAAGCCATATTGGTCATTCTCCAAATCTCATTATGGCAGTTAGAGTTACCTCTTCAGAGGGAGGAGGGATAACAATATGAGAGAGAAATTGTGTAGATAGCTTATGGTAAAAAGAACCCAAGGGAAAAGTAAACCCTTTATTACTTGACCAAAATTCAGAAATGCCTTGGTGTAAGGAAAGACTTAATGAAACCATCAAACTAGACCACTCTTTGGGTATAAAGAAAAGATTATTGGGGGGAACAATTGCTGGCCTGCCTCTGAGAACAGAGAACAGAGGCTTGGTAGGAAGCAAGTTGATTTTATTTGAGCATTAATGGGGGCAGGTGAGTTGAACCAATGTAGGCTACTCAAATGAGCTTATAAAAGCTGATCAAATTAATCAGAAATTAAATGTTCTGGGCTGGGATAGTTAACATTTTGGGGTGAATAAAGAAGGTGTTGGTTTCATTGGTAAACAGAAACCTTCCTTACAAGATCTACTTTCTTTGTAAATAGAAACCCACCTTTCAAGATTCTTGAGATATGAAGAGTTTACACTTCTGTTTACCCAATAACAATTGTTGTGTTTACGCAGTCAGGGGACTTTTGTTTAGGACATTCTCATCAACACTGCCATTTTTAGGACATGCTTTGCACTAAAACATCCTAATCTGTGGTTGACGATAAGGTTTGACAGTAGTCCTCTGGATAATTCCTGATAACTGGGGGATTTATATAGGTTGGGGAGGTCCTGAAACACTGAGAAAAGCATGGCCTCATGCCTGCAAGTGATGGTAGGAGATCTGAGAAATTCTATCTAAAGCATCTGGTTTATATACTATTGGGTTGTTTCAGTAATTCTCTCCTAATGGAACCTGAAGAAACAGGAGCATTCACTATTATGAGAAAGATAGATAGATACCAGTAGGCTGAGGGCAGGTAGAAACCAGGATCTTAGAAAAGACCATAGCTAAAATCCCTCACTGAAGTCAGTCCCTAGAGGGACAATTTATAGCCAGTTTGAGTAAATTTTTAAACTTCTCTTCCATCTGACTGCACTGGTTTACATAGTAACAATATTCTTCTTTAAGTAAGAGGCAAATGCTCCCTGTTTTAGTCTTTAACAAGATTTGTAGGATCATGGATGGTAGGGCAGTGAGCTGGTTTGGAGTAATTGCAGGGTCAAGGCCAATTCCTGGATAATGTCTGCCACAGGAATGGAAATTTGCTGGAAAAGATATAGACTATGGCCAGAAGGTAAAGTTAAGGCTATTAGAGAAATCTTTATCTTAGATGTATATTTAGAACTTCCAGGCCTGCCATGCAGTCTTGGGGATACAGAGGGTAGAAGGTTCTTTCAGACCAGAGGAAGAAAAGAGTTCACCCTAAGGGATAGTCAGGAGAGCTTAAGCTGTTTACTGACAGAAGTAGTTATCAAGTAACAGATACACACCTCTTTTGAGATGTGATAAATAGATCTAAGTTGTGATTTTCTGAAACTTACACAATTTTTTTCAGTTGACATAAAAATATAAATATTTTAGAAAATCAGCAGGACCATTGCTTGTTTCAATGTGTATTGAAATCCTCATTGTAGAAAAATGAATTAATAGGTTTCTGCAAATAGCTCAAGCAGACTCATGTTTTTGACCTATAGCAAAAACAAAGACTGGAAAATTATCAACATAAACATAAACATGTTTCAAACTACCAAAGTAAATTTAATTGTTGAACCTGTGACTATGTAATATTGACTATTAAAAAATATTAGTAGACCAAGGTAGATTAATCACATATAGCAACTCTAATGACTTAAATGGAGGTTTAATATTGGTGTGTTAAATTGTGAATTGTGAAAACATTTCAATCTCAAGGACGTTTCCTCATCTATGTTCATAGCAACTTTATTTGTGATAGCTAGAAACTGGAAACAACCCAGATGTCCCTCAACTGAAGAATGGATAAGAAAAAACTGTGGTACATCTACACAATGAAATACTACTCAGCCATCAGAAACAACGAAATCGTGCAATTTGCAGCCAAATGGATGGAACTAGAGAAGCTCATCCTGGGTGAGCTAACCCAGACTCAGAAGGATGCACATGACATCTATTCACTTATAATCAGATTTTAGCCACATAGTACAGGATAACTATACTACAACCAATGTACCAAATGAAACAGGAATGTATACTTTGTTTCCTGTCAATGAGACCCTTTGCCCTAGTGGTGCTGCCTTGTAGAACTCCAGTGTATGAGGAGGCTCTTGGCCCTCATATGACCGCTGAGCTGGGGCAGGCCTCTGATATGTAAGGACACTCCACTCCAGAAGAGTGGGATGGAAGAGATAGGGAGTAGAGGGTGGGAGGGTAGGACTGGGAGGGGTGGAAAGAGGGCACTGTGATGGAGATGTAACCTGAAGTAATAAATAAACATTAAAAAAATTTAATCTGGGTGGGGGGGGGGATCCAAGATGGTGGCAGCCCGCACGGACACATTTTGAAGGCAGGGAAAACAGCTATAACGCCACAGAATTATAAGACACTGAGCAACAATTTGAGTGGTGCGAATCCGCTGGGTTTCACCCAGCAACCCAGGGACCATTAAAAGTCCCTGGGCAGGTCTCTCCTCACCTCTCTCAGACACTCAGAAACATAGACCAGCAGGATCCTTGGAAGACTCTGAATCTGTGAATCCGGAATCATCACCAGGAGAGTGACAGGGTAAGAGCCACTCAAATTCCCAGCGGGCAGCTCCTAACCACAGACAGAGTTACCCAGCAATCCCACCCAGGCTTTCTGGATATTTAGTGAAGGGTTGGCAGAGCATGGAGCCACAGTGCTTCTGAGCAATCTGAGAGGTGGGGCAGCACAGCAGTCGGCAGGCCCACAGCCACATTTTGGAAAGTGCAAGCATATTTGTGCCTCCCCAGAGGGGTGTTGGACATACATACAGGCCTCTCTATTGGATTAACAGTCACTGGGAAGATCATTGCAGCTGGGAAGAGCAGTGGGATACACTTCCAGCAGCAGGTTACATGGCAGCTCCAAGGCAGTGTATCAGAACTTGGAAGATAGTGGCACCAATTGCCAGTATCCAAAGTCAGCTCCATAAAGACATAGGTGGTACAGTGAGAGTGGCAGAAAGGCAGGTGGGTGGGTTAAAAGGCAGATTTGTTCTCCACAGGGTCCAAGCCCTGGGCAGATTGTGGGGTTAATATCATAATGTTTTGCCAGAGCTTCAGCATATATAGTTCCACCCCTGGAACAGTGAGGTTTTGGCCTGGGGAGCACTGCTGATTGACTCACCTTAAGGGCATGGAGTCGGGTCCTTTCAGGACTCCAGCTGGTGTGCTCAACCCCCAAACTTGGGACCTCCTGAGTCCACAGAATCTGTGCCTGGACACACAGGACCATACCATCAGAGCCGCTACATGCTGAATACACAGTGTGCAACATAGAGAGCTCTGACTTGTGAGCAGTGAAACAATCCAAGGCCATTCCTCATTGCCTGGGAGTGGGCTGCACCAGCTCACAGTGCTTCTGGCTATTAGATGCACATTGACCCTGAGAACCCCCTGAGAGCAGCTGGGAAGGACCACAAACATAGTCCCAACACGTAAGCTGCAGGGGACCTACAATGTCACCCAACAGACTGTGACCTGCCAACCTGCACTGTCATCTATATGAAGACAAGTTGGATTCCAGGAACCTATAGGAACACATCCCACCACAACCCCTCACCTGAGTCCCCAATTGGGACAAAAAAAGAAGGGGTGAACTCTGGGAGACACAATGTGAACCTCCACACAAGGTCCCATCCAGCCTGTGGAAAGCTACAGATCACCAAGCAATACGACTACTACACCAAAGCGCCCCCTTTGGCACCAAGCCTAGAAGGCACCAGGAACAAACAGCTAAGATGCAACTTAATCCAACAAAACACAACTATGCTAGTACAGCAAGCCCTGACCACTTCACCACAGCTGAAACACATGAAAAATATGACAATTCTACATTCTGGAAAGTGATAGAGTCCTTTTAAGACGAATTTAAATCTATGAAGGAATTCAAAGAGTTCACAATTTTACAAGTGAAAGCAACGGAGAATACCATTAGAGAGCTCCAAGCCAAAATGGCTCAACTTGAACAGGAAAGAGACAAGGAAATGAAAGATTTAAAAGATATGAAAGATTTCCAGGCAAAGACAAGCAAATTGGAGCAGGAAATGCATAAAACGAATAAAATCATTCAAGGCATGAAACTGGAAATGGAAAGAATAAAGAAAACACAGTCAGAGATATGTGTGGAAGTGCACAATCAAGGGAAGAGAACAGGAACTACAGACATGAGTATCAAAAATAGGATATAAGAGATGGAAGACAGGATCTCAGGCATGGAAGATTCGATGGAATAATTCAGTATAACAACCAAAGAAAATGAGAAAGCTAAAAAAGTTCTCACCCATAACATCAAAGAAATCAAGGACTCAATGAAAAAATGGAACTTAAGAATTATAGGCATAAAGGAAAGAGAAGACTCCCGACTCCAAGGTCCAGGAAATATCTTCAAAATATCATAGAAGAAAACTTCGCAAACCTAAAGAAAGAGATGCCAATAAAATTCCAAGAGGCCTACAGAACACCAAACAGATTAGACCAGAAAAGAAACTACTCTAGCCACATAATAATTGAAACTCCAAATGTACAGAACAAAGAAAGAATAGTAAAAGCTGTAAGAGAAAAAGGTCAAGAAACATATAATGACAGACCCATCAGAATTACACCTGACCTCTCCTCAGAAACTTTAAAAGACAGAAGGGCCTGGACAAATGTCCTACAAGCCCTGAGAGAACATAGGTGCCCAGCCAGACTACTATACCCAGCAAAACTCTCTATCAACATAAATGGAGAAAACAAGATATTCCATGACAAAATCATATTTAAACAATATCTACCCACAACTCCAGCCCTACAGAAGATCCTAGGAGCAAAATACCAACCCAGAGAAGATAACTACACACATGAACAGAGCAAACAGAAAACTCCACAGCAATTAAACCAAAAGAAACACAGGACCACCACCTGCACCAAAATACTGGGAAATAACAACCTCTCATCACTAATATCCATCAACGTCAATGGACTCAACTCCCCAATAAAAAGACACAGGCTTACATATTGGATCCATAAACAAGACCCATCATTTTGCTGCATAAAAGAAACACATTTAACTAACAAAGATAGTCACTACCTCAGAGTAAAGGGTTGGGAAAGGTTTTCCAAGCAAATGGACACAGGAAGCAAGCTGGAGTAGCCATCTTAATATCAAGCAAAATAGACTTACAACTGAAGTTAATCAAAAAAGATAGAGAAGGGCATTACATACTCCTTAAAGGAAATAATAATCAAGAGGACATCTCAATATTGAACATCTATGCCCCAAATACAAAGACACCTACATCTGTAAAAGAAATTCTTCTAAAGCTTAAATCACACATCGATCTCCACACATTAGTAGTGGGAGACTTCAACACCCCACTCACAACAATGGACAGATCATTAAGACAGAAACAAAACAGAGAAATAATGGGTCTAACAGAGCTAATGAACCAAATGGAACTAACAGATATCTACAGAACGTTTCACCCAAACATATAAGAATACACCTTCTTTTCAGCACTGCACAGAACCTTCTCCAAAATCAAACATATAGTTGGACACAAAGATAGCCTCCACAGATACAAGAAAATGGAAATAACCTCTTGTATCTTATCAGACCACTGTAGGGAGTTAGATTAATATAAATTAGATAATTTAGTAAATATATAGGGGTTTCTGATACAGTCTCTTAATTCGGAGCATGAAGATCAACTTGGCTGTGACCAATTAGCTTATCAGCTTGTGGACTAAAAACAGGAAAGACTTAATGGACTAAAAAATAAGGTTGAAGCCAGGAAAAACAGGAAAGACTTAATGGACTAAAAATAATGTATTTGGCTTGGTATTGTTTTCAGCTGCTATGTGGGAGGAGCCCAAATTAAGCTGAAACAGGTGGAACAAAGAGAGTTCCTATTTAAGGACAAGTGGATGGAGCCAAGGGGGCCCCATACTAGAGATCCCCGATGCTAGCGAGTCCTCACCCTAGAAAGGACAACCAGTAGTTTGTATCCTCTGATGGAGAAAGTGCTGGTGGACTGATTTCCAGGTCTCCCTGAGGCAGAAAGAAGCTGGTGAGCAGAAAAAGCCTCAGCAAGACAAAAAAAGGCCAAGGACGAAATCCTATGGCTCAGCTATTGCCTAGAGGGGTTTGACCTGTCCTAACAGTGGCCTAAACAAAACTGTGGCCGGATTTAAAGATTGAGGAAGAGCGGCAGAGTTGCTGATACAAAGGAAATAAATTGGCCTACAGATGGCTGAAGTCTTCCAGAGACAAGAAAGCTTCAAGCCTTATTTAAGGTGAAACCGCCATAGCCAATTTACCCTGACCAACCCACATCTGAGATATTCCAGCAAAAATTGCTAAGTGTATTAAAGGGTCTACCACACAGACTGTGTTCCTGATGACTGAGGACCTGCCCCAGAGACTGTATGCTTCTAAAAGGTTAGGAAAATAGTTGTAGTAGTTATCAATAGGTTTAGTGGTTAGGTCATAAGGGTTGTAGGAATTTATAGGGTTAGTAATTAAGAAAGTGTTTATATTTGTCATAAGTAAATATAATTACTAATAATTAAGTATTTAATATTTAAAAAAATTATTATATTTATCCTACCTATCCATGAGCATGGGAGATCTTTCCATCTTCTGAAGGCCTCTTCAATTTCTTTTTTCAAGGGCTTGAAGTTCTTGTTGTTGCAGACCACCATGGAATAAAGCTGGACTTAAACAACAACAGAAACAACAGAAAGCCTACACACACATGAAAATTGAACAGCTCTTTACTGGATGACTACTGGGTCAGAGAAGAATTAGAGAAGGAAATTAAAGACTTCTTAAAATCCAAGGAAGGCACAACATACCCAAATCTATGGGACACAATGAAAGCTATGCTATGAGGAAAGTTCATAACACTAAGTGCCTCCAAAAAGAAAATTGTGACAGCTCATATTAGCAAATTAACAGCTAAACTGGATGAATTGGGAAAAAAAGAAGCAAACACTCCCAAGAGGAGGAGAAGGCAGGAAACCATCAAACTTAGGGCTGAAATCAACAACTTAGAAACAAAAAGAACCATAAAAAGAATCAATGAAAGCAAGTGTTGGTTCTTAGAGAAAATCAAAAAATAAACAAACCCTTAGCCAAAAAACCCAAAGGCAGAGGGAAAAAACCCAAATCAACAAAATCAGAAATGAAAAGGAAGAAATAACAAGAGACATTGAGGAAATCCAGAGATTATTTAGGTCCTACTTTAAAAATCTATACTCCACCAAATTTGAAAACTCAAGTGAAATGGACAATTTTCTTGATAGATTCCATCTACCGAGCTAAATCAAGATCAGGTTAACAAATTAAAGCCCTACAACCCCTAAGGAAATAGAAACAGTCATTAAAAATCTCCCAACCAAGAAAAGCCCAGGGCCAGATGGTTTCAGCACAGAATTCTACCAGACCTTCAAATAAGAGCTAATACCAATACTCTTCAAACTCTTTCACAAAATAGAATCAGAAAGAACAATGCCAAACTCATTCCATGAGGCAACAGTCACCCTGATTCCTAAACCACAAAAAAACCCAACAAAGAAAGAGAACTTCAGACCAATCTCCCTTATGAACATAGATGCTAAAATACTAGCAAACCGAATCCAAGAACACATCAAAAGTATCATACACCATGATCAAGTAGGATTCATCCCAGGAATGCAGGGATGGTTCAACATATGAAAATCCATCAACGTAATTCACCATATAAACAAGATGAAAGAAAAAAAGCACATGATAATCTCACTAGATCTGGAAAAAGCATTTAACAAAATCTAACACCCCTTCATGCTAAAAGTTCTGCAGAGAACAGGCATACAAGGACCATACCTAGAAATAATAGAGGCAATATACAGCAAGTCAGTGGCCAACATCAAATTAAATTGAGAGAAACTTGAAGCATTTCCTTTAAACTCAGGGACAAGACAAGGATGTCCCCTTTCACCATATCTTCAATATAGTACTTGAAGTTCTTGCTAGAGCAATAATAAAACTAAAGGAGATCAAGGGGATACAAATTTGAAATGAAGAAGTCAAATTATCCCTACTTGCAGACTATATAATAGTATACATAAACGAGCCCAAAAATTCCATCAGAGAATTCTTGCAGCTGATAAACACATACAGCAAGGTGCCTGGATACAAAATTAATTTAAAGAAATCAGAAGCCCTTCTTTATACAACAAATAAATGGGCTAAGAAAGAAATCAGGAAAACAACTTCCTGCACAATAGCCACAAACAATATAAAATCCCTGGGGGTAACTCTAACCAAGCAAGTAAAGGACCTGTACAACAAGAACTTCAAGCCCCTGAAAAAAGAAATTGAAGAGGCCTTTAGAATATGGAAAGGTCTCCCATGCTCATGGATAGGTAGGATAAACATAATAAAAATGGCCATCCTACCAAAAGCAATATACAGATTCGATGCAATTCCTATCAAAATACAAACACAATTCTTTATAGACCTGGAAAAAGCTATTCTCAATTTCATATGGATCAACAAAAAATCCAGAATAGCTAAATCAATCCTGTACAATAAAAAAAAAAAAAACATCTGGAGGAATCACCATCCCAGATTTCAAGCTGTACTACAGAGCAATAGTAATAAAAACAGCATGGTATTGGTATAGAAACCAACCAGTGGATCAATGGAATAAAATTGAAAACCAAGAAATGAACCCACACACCTACGTTCATCTAATTTTTGACAAAGAATCCAAAACAGCACAATGGAAAAAGGACAGCATCTTCAACAAATGGTGCTGGTCCAACTGGATGTCCATATGTAAAAGAATGAATTAGACCCATACTTATCACCTTGTACAAAACTTAAGTCCACGTCAATCAAAGACCTTAACATAAGGCCGGTCACACTAAATCTACTAGAAGAGAAAGTGGAAAAAACCCTCAAACTCATTGGCAGAGGTGACAACTTCCTGAACAGAATACCAACAGCTCATGACCTAAGACCAACAATCAATAAATGGGACCTCATGAAACTGAAAACCTTCTGTAAGGCAAAAGACATTGTCATTTGAACAAAATGGCTGCCTACAAATTGGGAAAACATTTTCACCAACCCCACATCTGACAGAGGGCTAATATCCAAATTTACAAAGATCTCAAGATATTAAATGCCAAGAAACAAAATAATCCAATCAAAAAATGGGGAACAGAGCTAAACAGAGAATTCACAAAGGAGAAATTCCTAAAGGCTGAGAGACACTTGAAGAAATGCTCAGCATCCTTAACCATCAGAGAAATGCAACTCAAGACAATTTAAGATTCCATCTCACACCTGTCAGAATGCCTAAGATCAAAAGCTCAAATGATAGCACATGCTGGTGAGAGTGTGGAGAAAGGGGAACCCTCCTCCATTGCTGGTGGGAGTGTAGGCTTGTTCCACCACTATGGAGGTCAGTCTGGTGATATCTTAGAAAACTTGGAATAGCTCTGCCTCAGCACCCAGCCATACCACTTCTGGGTATACATCCAAATGACTCCTCAGCAAATCACAAGGAAGTTTCCTCATCTATGTTCATAGCAGCCTTATTTGTAATAGCTAGAAACTGTAAACAACCCATATGTCCCTCAACTGAAAAATGGATTAAAAAACTATGGTACATCTACACAATGGAATATTACTCAGCTACCAAAAACAATGAAGTTGTGCAATTTGCAGCCAAATGGTTGGAACTAGAGAAGCTCATCCTGAGTGAGCTAACCCAGACTCAGAAGGATGCACATGACATCTATTCACTTATAGTCAGATTTTAGCCATATAGTACAGGATATCTATATTACAACCAACACACCATAGAGGGCATCCACATAGACTTTTTTTTTCTTCTCCCTGTCAATGAGACACTTTTCCCTAGTGGTACTGCCTTGTAGGCCCCCAGTGTGTGAGGAGGCTCTTGGCCCTCATATGACTGCTGAACTGGAGCAAGAGACTGTTATGTAGGGACACTCTACTCCAGAGGAGTGGGATGGAAGTGTTAGGGGGTAGAGGGTGGGAGGGCGGGACTGGGAGGGGTGGAAAGCGGACACTATGATGGAAATGTAACCTGAAGCAATAAATAAATAAAATTTAAAAAAAGATTAACAGAAAAAAAAATTTAATCTCAAATTATAGTCTTTAAGTTTCATTCTTCACATATCTTAAATCACTTCCTCAGACCTGAAAACTTGCTTGTACTTTTTGTTTATGCTTACCATTCTGGAAATAGGTAATCAATTTCCATGTACATAGGTGCTTGATTATGTAGTCATTGAAAAGCTAAGTCCCCTTAAGATCAAAATTGGTGCATAAAGGAATAGTTAAAAACAATTAAGTTGGTAATAACAGCATGGTTCTTTTGAGTTTGCTTTTTTATTGAAACCTGTCCTGTTATTAGGAAAAAGCAAAGCTTGAATTTTGTACTTGGAACATTTAGTGTAGCAGTAATTGAGCCTCAGTTTTGAAACTTTTTATGTAAGAGACTCAGGTAATTTAAACTTTAAAGATCTCAAATTAGTATGATCAGGAAACAACATGTATATCTTTTGCATGTGAAGTTATTGTAAAGCCAGAGTGTTTTTAAAAATGAAAGGAGACTTTTTAACTTTGACTAGATGAAGTATCAAAAAAAAATCTGTATCTGTCAAAGCATCTTGGTGGTTTCTTCCAAATGACTGGTATAATTTAGTTACCTGATTGGAAATATAAAAATATATTCAGTTTGTATTTAAAGGAAAGCTACAAGACAGGGTTGGTTCTCAAAGACTAGGCCAAGGAAATTTTGAAAGAATTGGATGAAAAGAAAAGGAAAAGCACAATTTAGCTATAATGTCCCTGCTCAGTAACATATTTGGGCAATTAGGCATAACAAGGAAGGAGTGAGTGGCCAGGTGGCCACAGAGAGAACAGAGGAGAGAGGATCTGTATCCCTCCACTAGTTGAGAGTGCCTTCAACATCCATCACAGAGATCTCAGAGGATAAGTTTTACCAGAGTGAGTGGGAACTATGTACTAAGTGGCTTCCATATCCATTAAAGTGAGAAAGACTTACTTACAATCTGGACAGTTCCCACTTTTGTTATACATTTTAGGCTAACATTTTTTTTTTTCTGCTTGGAAATTTTCCAATTTTTTAACAGAACCCTAAATAGTCTTACAAATTCTGAAATAAAGAAGCCTTACATTTCAAAAAAAAATGCTTCAAAAATTTCTTTGAGCTTTGACAGATATTCTTTCTTTTTCTTTTATTTTTTTCTGCATTTTTAAATAAAGATTATCTGCATAGCCTTCGGTGTCTTGAAATAGTTTGTAAACTAAGCTGTCGTCCAACTCAGAGGAACATCTGTCCCAGTTGTGCTGCACCACTACTCTGAGGGACAGATTTTCATAAACTGCACCCTGGTTTTATAAATCCTTAGAAAAAGATAATTTACATTTTAGTGAACATTTTATCGATATCCTTGACTTTGAATGGGGCAACATTTTAATAAATAAAACCAAGAAAAGGCTGGGATATTCAGAAAGGTAAACTAATCTATGATTATATTTAGTAATTTAAATTTTATACATACATTTCTCTTCATTAAAAAAATGACAATGCCATGGGTAAACAGTAGTAACCTCTACTGGAAATAATTTTCTCTCAGTTCCAGTGGACAAAAATAAAAGAATCACCAAAAATTTTAGCAGAAATGAAGCAAGCTTGATTATCATTGGGATGAAACCAAGAACTGGTCAGCAACTGCCTCCTAAATCATGTTAAAGACAGCATCACTGAGTTCCTTTCTTAGGATCCTCTTAAGGAGTAAAATCAATAGTAGTTGCAAAGCAGGTTTATAGAAGATAATGGAACACTAAAGAAGTACAAAAAAAAATTCTCAACTATAACAACAACAACAACAGCCACAGCCATCATCATGTGGTCACCATGTAATTAAGGAGGGTTTTGGTGTTTCCCAAAACAAGTAACAGTTGTAGGTTAAGTCATATCAGATTCCAGAAAACAGAAAGAAAAGCTTTTTTAACAATACAGCACAATGGTTCCTGCCTTAAAAATTGAATAAAGCAAGTTTCTCATTACCTCTTAACTTTTCACACACATATAGTCTTTTCCTGGGTTGTACTATTGTTCACCTTTTCTCCGACACAGGAAAAGGGAGATCAGCCTAACATAGGACAGAGGTTTTAGAGGAAATGTTCTTTCTTTCTTTCTTTTTTTAGTTTAGAGGTAATTTTATTTTTTATTTATTACTTCAGGTTACATCTCCATCAAGTGTCCTCTTTCCACCCCTCCCAGTCCCACCCTCCCCTACCCATTATCCCTTCCATCACACTCCTCTGGAGTGGAGTGTTCCTACATATCAGTCCCCTGCCCCAGTTCAGCAGTCATATGAGGGTCAAGAGCCTCTTCATACACTGGGGGCCTACAAGGCAGCACCACTAGGGCAAACTGTTTCATTGACAGGAAACAAAGTCTATGTTCCTCTTCCCTTTGGTGCATTGGTTGTAGCATAGTTATGCTTTACTATATGGCTAAAATCTGATTATAAGTGAATAGAAGTCTGGGTTAGCTCACTCAGGATGAGCTTCTCTAGTTCCATCCATTTGGCTGCAAATTGCATGATTTCCTTGTTTCTGATGGCTGAGTAGTATTCCATTGTGTAGAGGTACCACCGTTTTTTAACCCATTCCTTGGTAGAGGGACATCTGGGTTGTTTCCAGTTTTGACAAATATGCATGGGTCTAAATAGGCAAGCCAAATTTCATCTTCAGAGCCACTGTTTTTCAGTAGATTAAAACAGACCAATTTTTCAGCATTATTTATAGCCCAAAGACATTTGAATCTCTGTAAGACTGAACCCAGTGATAAGAGGAAGGGATGAGAGTGGAGAGAAAAAATGGTTAGAAGTAGGAGATTTCGGAATATTTGCTTGTATGGTAGTAGAAGTTGTCACAAATCATGAAAATTTGAAAATCAAATGTGGCATTTTTTTTGGCCATTGAGACAGATTGTTAAGCTTTTATTGAGATCAGGCTGTACTGCAGTGAAAGATAAAGTGGCTAGGCTCAATAGTATCTTTGAGACCATCAAGGGAAAGAGATTTGAGAAGGCCGGGTTGCAGCCAACTGATGGAACTAGAGAAGCTCATCCTGAGTGAGCTAACCCAGACTCAGAAGGATGCACATGGCATCTATTCACTTATAGTCGGATTTTAACTATATAGTACAGGATATCTATGCTACAACCAACGCACCAAAGGGAACATGGACATAGACTTGTTTTTTTCCTCCCTGTCATGAAACACTTTTCCCTAGTGGTACTGCCTTGTAGGCCCCCAGTGTATGAGGAGGCTCTTGGCCCTCATATGACTGCTGAACTGGGGTGGGGGACTGTTATGTAGGGACACTCCACTCCAGAGGAGTGGGATGGAAGGGTTAGGGGGTAGAAGGTGGGAGGACAGGACTGGGAGGGGTGGAAAGAGGACACTATGATGGAGATGTAACCTGAAGCAATAAATAAATAAATAAATAAATACAAATAAAGGTGTTATGAATATTTAAAAGAGAGAGATTTGAGAAAGCATGTGAAAGGAGTCGACTCTAATTTTGAATGGGAAGAGACCATGACTAGAGAGGAAAGTAGATACCCTTGAAGAAAGTGTGACAATAAAGAATTCTCAGGAGCAGAGCAAAGAGAAGGTTGGAGAGATTTAAGAAAGATGTCTGTTCTGCCTGGTTCTCAAGACCCCAAAGACCTCCCAGGAGCCAACTCCGATGTAAATACATGAGGGTTGTTTATTCAAGTTCAGAGCTTGGACTTTCCTGACTGAATCTATCTTGAAAAAAAGATTCCATTTTGTATTAAGTTTGGCTCAGAGTTGACCTCTAGTTCCAGAACAACAACAAAATGTACCTGACCTTGTATTCCAGAGGTGTTCCTTCATCATCACCAGACAGCTCACTCTGAGAAAGCACCCAAAAAGTCTAAACAAGCTTTTTGATGGTCAAATTGACTGCAGCTGTTTAGTCAGTAACAATGAGCCAATCAGAAATGGACATGACTAGCTACCCAAATGTCATCCAATCATATGGTAAAGAACCTGCTTCTTTGTCTGGAGTCTCTATATAAAGTCTGTACTTTTTGATCTGAGGGCTCTCAACTCAAACTGCTGTGTCAATGAGTGTTGAGAGTCCAAACTCTGAGCTTGAATAAACAACCCTCATATATTTACATCAGAGTTAGCACCTGAACGGTCTTTGGGGTCTCGAGAACCAGGCAGAACATTTGAGACTCATCTGCCTGGGATCCCCAAGGTCACCAGGACTCCTGCCTGGAGGGTTCAAACAGGCTAGTAAGCTTTTGTGTCTCTATGTGTTTCTGTCTCTGTATATATGTCTGTCTATGTACTTGTGAAAACTAGGGCGCCACTTCTGAATTTCCAGTAGACTGGTATTGACCTTTACAGTTCCTTCTAAGTCCAGGTATTAGGCCCCATAAATAGGATTCCTTGCCAGAAAAAATTCCAATAGCATAGGAATAGACAGTTACTGACGGTGACACAGTAAGAATGCCAAGAGCCATAGGGCAGAGTCTTAACTCAAGGGTGTCTGCAGGGATGGATACTTATCAGAGAGATGGCAAGGATCACAGTCGACAGCTATTTGGGTCCATATTACAGGGAAATCTAGAAGGGTGTAAGGAGGCTACCTTGCATACCAGTATAATTTTCATTGATTAAATGAGAGAGACAGAACAGACAGCTTTGAGAGGAAACTTACCCACATTGATAAGGAGAGATAGTGGATAGAGCAGGTAGAGAAGTGACTGAAGAGACTGACTCTAACATGGTGGGAGGCAGAAACAGGCAGAGTCAAGTGATCCAATACCAGGACAGCCTAGTCCACAGTTTTCTTTCATTAGGAGAGATTAGGCTTTCTGAACCCAAGCATCCTTCCCAGGGTTCAGCACCAAATGTGAGAGTACAGTGAAACCACTGAACTAGAACTCTACATGACCAGAAGAAAAAGTTTATTTGAGGAGCAAACTGCTGGGCTGCAGAGACAACAACATCCTGATGGAAAAGCAAGTGGACTGTAAATGATAGTCCATAGGGTGGAATTCTTTGAGCTGAGGCTGGTTGGTCTCTTTCCCTGACATAGTTGACTTGGGGGTGGGGAATTTCCTGGTATACAGAAACCTACTTTGAAAGAATCTAGAGAAACATGTAGCTTGGGCTTCTGTTTACCCATTAACAATCCACTTATTTATTTGTTTGTTTGTTTGTTTATGTCACGTCGACCTCGACCAGCAAGAACGACGCAACTCACAAAAGCTCTTCTCAAGCAGTTTATTCAGGTCCCTTGAAAACAGTCTTCCGAATAATCCGGGCAGACCCAACCCACAGGCTAAATACTATATGAACAGCCAATCAAGTAAAGCCACGTGGTGCTATCTTAGAGGCCCACGTATGCGGAAGCAAGCCAGATCAGCAGTCTTAGCCAAATATGGACTTGTTTACCACCGAGAGCACTCACCATCGGGCGGTTGGAAGGTGGAAACCGGCGCCATCTATAGGGCGCGGCACGTCGCAGCTCTCTACATTTCCTCCATTTTTGTTTTTAAAAATGTAGGTAGAAGTCCCTGGAAAGGCTTCGTAATCCCCATATCTGGGGATCTCATGGCGGGCCTAAGCCTGTAGGAGGGCGGTGCTCAAACTCTTATCTGTCTCTGGGTCAGCCTCCCCACTCGGGGCTGCCCTGTCTTAGGTGGCCAAGACTTATCCATCCACTCCGTCATTGACTTGCCAGACCCTAATATCCGTGGAACGAATACCTCAGTGGGCAGCGACTATGCTCAGTGAAGATTTAAGGCTTCATGGCAGCGAGCCATGCCTGAGGGGACTGGCCCGCCTCAATGGCGACAAGGGCCTAAATAATCATGGCTGCATTACGCTTCTGTGTGGCTCTCATCTTGTAGATGCACCATAGGCAAACCAGAGAGGCTAGTATCATCAGTATCACCAAAGGGCCTACGCCCGCCCACTCCTTAAGATGATCCATAGCCGTCTGTATCCAGGAAGTCAAACCATTAGCCAGGCTCAGATCCACCTGAGTGGAGTTGATGTGGACAATTGTCGCTCTCAGCTCTCTCATCTTATTTTAAAAATCAGCCGACCAATCCTGTAAGAGGAGCTCTGACAATTGCTTAGACAGATTAGCAGCCTTTGTTAAATTTTGATACCGCACCGAAGTAACACACAAACCCTGCATTTTCCACTCACACCCCAACTGTGCTAGTTGCCAAAGAGAATCAATCTGTTCTTGTATTAAATCTATGCGTTGATTAACTATCATAAGGCCTCCTTTGAGATGAGAATTCATAGTGGTCTGAGTATCCAATGCCTGTGCTACAATGGCTGAGATGTCATTCAGGGCATTGGCAGTCTGTATAGAACTAGACAAGGCAATAGCTGAGGCAGTAGCCCCCACAGCAGCAATAGTGATGGCAGTAACAATAGCTGCAGTGATGCCAAAATCTCTTTTAAGCCTGAATAGCATCATGGTATTAGGGGCCTCTACAGGAACTGGTACATATCGAGGCATTCTAGTCACCACAGCCACAGGAAAGGCTGTGGCATTCCAGCATAGGGCATAAAAGCATGTGTCTGGAGTGCATACTAATTTTTCTTCACCCAAGGATGTACTCCCATTACTTACAATGCACAGAAAAGGAGGCCAGAGACACACTGGCGAGGCTGAAAAGGTCTTATTGCGGTAAGAATGAAACGAAGAATTCCAAGTATCAGAGCCACTACCACTAGAAAAATCCAATTTGGTCGCGGACCCTAGGGAAAAACTACCTCTTTGATAAATTCCTCCCCCAAGCATAAGTATAGGTCCCAAATCCATACAGCTACCATTTGCTCCACACAAAAGCCATAAATCAAAAGGATTGGTGGCAGTCTGCTGAGGATCCCTAGTAGATATATCAAGCATTCCTGTACAAGACTTTTTCACTGTATTACTAATCATGGGGCTAAAGGAAAAATAATCTTGTTGAACCCAAACTGCTCTGCGCTCTTGACATCCAGTCCAGGGAAAAGGTCCTTCCTCTCCTGTGGATCCTCTACAAAAAGGTGCCCAGCGTGGCTGTCTAGGGGGGTCCCGGTCAGAGACTCGTGTGGGCCACCACCCCACAAGACGAGAACCATTGCCCGAAAACAAACCACCACCCCTAACCCCAAACCTCAGTTGTGGTAAAAAAATCTGCTGACTGCTGAGACAATTTAATGCATTCTGTATCATCTGACTTATTGAAGCTCATTAAAAAGCACAGACTACCCTTCAAGCTGACATTTCTATTACCCTCTATAGGGCTTTTCTGATCATCAAATGGAAGGTAGGGTAAGCCTAAGCTTCTATTACTGCTAAATAAGCGTGGAAACACAGTTGCATCATGTCTGACTGGCATCGGCTTTGGGAATATCGACAGGATCCCCCATCTCGGCTCGGTCATTCCTGACATCATCACTGCTACTATCACCAGGATCCCTAGGAAGGTCTTCATGATGAATCTTCCTCACAAGGCGTTCAGGCACCCACACTGGATCTTGTTGATCCTGAGGAAAAACACAAACAGATCCTTTCACCCATGTTAGCACGGGGTCAGGCCCTCGCCAAGAGCCTGTCAAAATATTCTTCCACTTCACCATGCCTTTAGGTGGACCATGGGAATCCTGATGTCTGTCTGCTGCTGAGCGGCCTTGAGCATCCAAATTTAAAAAATTTAAAGTAAATAAGGCTAAAGACATTCTCTCCTTGGGGGTATGGCCTTGGCCTATTCCCCCTTTCTGTATTTGCAAACATTCTTTCAAGGTGCGACGAGCATGCTCCACAATTCCTTGTCCTTGAGGATTATATAGTAATCCGTGATTAAACTGTACCTCCATCTGGTTGCAGAAGGAGACAAAGGACTGAGCCGTATAGGCTGGTCCATTGTCCGTTTTCAGCTGTTGTGGTTTTCTCCATGCAGCCCAGGCTTCTAAGCAATGACCTATGACATTACGAGCCTTTTCTCCACTCATAGGTGTAGCATGTATGATACCTGAGCAGGTATCCACAGATACATGAATATATTTTAAGGTTCCAAACTCTGAAATGTGGGTAATGTCCATTTGCCAGATTTTGAGTGGCATCAACCCTCTAGGGTTCACTCCCACACTGGGAGGATGATGATGAATCACACACTGAGGACAGTCCAAAACAACTTGTCTAGCATCTGCTCTAGACAAACGGAATTTCTGCTGTAGAGTTCTTGCATTTACATGAAATAATTGATGAAACTGTCTGGCTTGGTCCAGGAATGAGTTCCAAAAAATGCATTCCATCCTAGTCCATTGATCAACTTTATCATTACCCTCACTTAATGGTCCAGGTAATCCTGTATGTGCTCTGATATGTTGAATATAAAACCACCTTTTTCTTTGCCAGATTAAAACTTGTAACTCTTGTAATAAGGCACATACAGTACTACCATTCTTAATAGGACCTGCCAATTCTAATACTTTCACTGCATTGACCACATAGACTGAATCTGAAATCAAATTGAATGCAAATTGACATCTTTTAAACACCTCAATTAATATTTTCAACTCTACTATTTGGGGGGGAGCCCGGTTGAAATTGGCATAGCACGGGCTTTTGTCTTTCTATCAAATAGGCTCCGCAGCCTGTCTCTGAGCCATCAGTAAATACATTTGGTGACCCTTGAAGTGGTACTGCTGAAGTAACCTTAGGGAATATCACTTGGTGCTCCTTAAAAAATGATAGCAATGGATGCTTAGGATAACGGTTATCAATCACTCCTTCAAAGCTACATTGCAATATTGCCCAATTATCTACAGTGCCACACAAAATCTTAATTTGATGACTGGAATAGGGCACTATTATACTGGCAGGAGCAACTCCAAAAGACTGCAAACATTGTTGGATACCATTCAAGGCTAAAGCAGCAACTGCAGTGGGATAATGTTCTATGGATTTTTTTGGAGAAATCTTCGAATAAGTCCATAATAATGGTCCGTCCTGCCATAACAATCCTGTAGGTTGACCATAGGTGGCAAATATGCACATTGCAATGGGCTGTCCTTCCTGCCATCTCTTTAGGAAGGCACTCTGCAACCTTTCTTCCACTTTACATAAAGCTTTTCTTGCTTCTTCTGTTAATTGCCTAGGAGAATTAAGTGCTGAATCACCTTTCAGAATATCATATAGGGGTCTTATTTCATAATTTGGTAGCTTCAAATAGCCTCTTACCCAATTGATATCTCCTAACAACCTTTGAAAATCATTTAGAGTCTTTAAATTATCTTTTCTTATCTCAATCTTTTGAGGTGTTATCTTTTCAGGTCCAATCTTCGCTCCTAAATAATTAACCACATTTTCCTTTTGAACCTTATCAGGAGCAATAAACAACCTTTTCTTTTTTAATAATTGAACTAATTCTTCATAGGCCTGATCTAACATTTGCTCACTCTTTGTTGCCAGTAAGATATCATCCATATAATAAACACATCTCAAATCTGGAAAATTCTTTCTCAAGGGAGCAATGGCTTCCCCCACATACAGTTGGCACATAGTGGGGCTGTTCGCCATGCCCTGAGGTAATACTACCCATTCAAACTGCTGATCAAGTTCTTCATGGTTACAGGATGGAACAGTAAATGCAAATCTCTCAGTATCTTTGGCACACAAAGGGATGGAGAAAAAACAATCCCTTATATCTATAACTATTATGGGCCATGAGCCTGGCAAAGATGATAAAAGCGGCAAGCCGCGTTGCACTGGGCCCATGATCTGCATTTGTTGATTTATGGCTCGCAGGTCATGCAACAATCTCCATTTTCCAGATTTCTTTTTAATGACAAAGATATGTGTATTCCAGGGAGATACAGATGGCTTTATATGCTTTAAAGACATCTGTTCATCCACCAACTCTTTGGCTGCATTCAATTTTACAGAGGAAAGTGGCCACTGAGGAACCCATACTGGGTCCTCCATCTTCCAAGTTATGGGAATGCCCTCCTCAGTGGCCCCTAGGAAAAACCCAGGCCCTGTCTCTTTTGTCTTTGCTGCATAGATATGGGACTCTTCCGCCCCTGCAAATATTTTCCTATTCCAAAGCCTGGAGCATATCCCATATCTTGCATCATACGTTGGGCTGAATCACAATAGTCATTACTCAATTTAAATCCCATATCCTTTAAAAGGTCTCTTCCCCAAAGGGAGATAGGGAGCTCAAGTACATATGGCTGCATTTCTCCTGAGTGGCCTTCTTGGTCCTGCCACTTTAATAATCTTGCACTCATATCTGGAGTCTTAGCATAACCCAAGCCT
>CAJQZJ010034102.1:1146999-1230442 GCA_907164525.1 Lophiomys imhausi | reverse complement strand
TTAGCATAACCCAGGCCTTGAAGTGTTTGAGAAGAGGCTTGTACGGGCCAACCTGAAGGCCAGTCTTTCTTTGCTATGATACTCCTATCAGCCCCAGTATCCAAAAGGCCCAGGATCCTTTTACCATCAACTTTTAACTCCAAGACGGGGCGTTGGTCCAAATCCAAGGAGAGAAAAGTCAGATCCGTGCCTGTGGACCCAAAACTATCTTTTCCTCTCACTCGATCCCTTTCGGCATAGCGATCATGTAAGCTCGGCAAAATGACTAACTGAGCAATTCTAACTCCAGGAGAGATAGCTGTTATACCATGGGGGGAGGCTACCATGATCTTAACCACTCCTGTATAATCTGGATCTATAACTCCAGGATGGACAATAAGTCCTCTCAAGGCTGATGATGACCTCCCTAACAGCAAACCAACTGTACCAGGTTCAAGGGGTCCTTTAAAATCTGTTTCAATTAACTGGACCCCCATTTGGGGCGTTAATACGAGTCTGGTGGTGGAGCAGAAGTCCAATCCTGCTGAGCCTGCAGTGGCTCTCCGTGGTCTCTCAGATGGCAGAGGGTTGGCCATCTCTCTTTATTCTGTTCTTTGTCCTGATTCTCTACTGCCCCATATATTTGTGGGCCCTGGGGTCGTGGGCCCCACTGTCCGTTTTTTGGACGAGCGCCACCATAACCTTGAGTCAAAGGCTGCCCATGGATGTCTGTCACTGAACGGCATTCATTAGCCCAATTGTTCCCTTTCTTACATTTTGGGCATAACCTTGGCTGCCTGGGGCGTTGTGCACTTCCTGTATTTTCTGTACTCCTTCCCTCGGGGCATTGTCTTTTAAAGTATCCCATCTTGCTGCACTTAAAACAAACTCCTGGACTTCCTCCACCTTATCTGGTCAACTGTACTACCGCAGCAGCAAGACCAGCATTAGATAACGGCCCTCCAAGTTCTCTACACACTTTCATCCAGGCTTATAGCCCTTTGTTCTTGTAAGGGGTGATAGCAGCTCTACACTCTTTGGTACATTGCTCATAGACCAACTGTTTTATTAGTGGCATAGCAGCATCCGGATCACCAAAAATCTTCCCTGCCGCTTCCACCAATCGTGCCACAAAGTCTGAAAAGGGCTCCATGGGGCCCTGTAGAATCTTAGTTAAGTTCCCACTCACCTCCCCTTTGTTAGGAAGGGATTTCCAAGCCTTGATAGCTGTCTGATTTATTTGTTCATAAACCTGATTGGGATATCCTGTCAGCTGGTTGGCAAATCTCCCCTGCCCAAGCAGCATATCTCTATCCCAGGCTGGATTTCCATTTCTCTGATTAATGGCTGCTTGCTCAGTGGCATACTCAATCAAGAAAGCTTTCCAGTCTAAGTATTGCCCTGGACTTAAGCAGGCGCGGGCCAGGCCACTCCAATCACTCGGAGTCATACAATGTCTGCTTAATGCTTCTACTTGAGCCAATGTAAAAGAAGCAGTAATGCCATAGGTACGAACCAACTCTGCAAGGGATTTAATTACTTTAAAATCAAGTGGTTCCTCATACCTGTTCCCTTGTGGGTCTTGGTATACCGGATAGGCAAACTGTAATTCTGTTCTTACTTGTGTCCACACCCCCGGGCAGAAAGATCTCCCTACTTTCAGGGACTGAACAGGCTGATCTATCTGAACGGCTTCTGGGTATGGAGGGGGAGTTGAAGGCACCGTGGCAACGGCTTCACTTACACCGACTGCCGCCAACGTGTCTTTCTCTTTTACCTTTTTCTTTTCCCTTTTTCTAATAGCAGTCCTCTCCAACTGTTCTATTAGAGTGTGTAGCTCCCCTTCAGAATCCATGCCCTCTGAGTCCTCAAAATCTCTAAAATCTCTAAGATCAGGATAGAGAGGGACCTTCTTTTTGCTTCCCTTTTCACTGTCTGCCTGCTCAGATCTTTCCCCTTGCAGCAGTTCCAAGGCTGATTCTCCCTCTTTGACTGCTTTACAACATCTCTGATCTTCTAAACAACTCCTCACCATCTTCCAAACCGGTCTTACTCCATGCTTCAGAGTACCTTGCTCCCAAGCAAAATCCAAGTCCCTGCCTAATTTGTCCCAGCAGGATACTGTAAGATTCCTGGACACCGCAAACCACGGAGCCACGGAGTCGCATTCATTCAAAAATCTCTCTTAGGTTGACTTCCTAAGTTTCAAATTCCTAGCTAAAAGTAGCTCCTGAAGAGCCAGAAAAATTGGATGTGACTGAGACGATCCCATGATTAAAAATTTACTTTCAGTTCGCAGATTCCCGCGAAACTTTGCCTTTAGTTCGCAACTTCCCATGAAACTTTACCTTTAGTTCGCAATTTCCATGAAACTTTATTGTCCCAATTTATCCTGGGAACTTACTAGTGCACTGCCCCTGACTGCAGGAGTTCTGAGTCTTTTCTGGTTCCCCATACGGGCCACCACTTGTCGCGTCGACCTCGACCAGCAAGAATGACGCAACTCGCAAAAGTTCTTCTCAAGCAGTTTATTCAGGTCCCTTGAAAACAGTCTTCCTAATAATCCGTGCAGACCCAACCCACAGGCTAAATACTATATGAACAGCCAATCAAGTAAAGCCACATGGTGCTATCTTAGAGGCCCACGTATGCGGAAGCAAGCCAGATCAGCGGTCTTAGCCAAATATGGACTTGTTTACCACCAAGAGCGCTCACCATTGGGCTGGTGGAAGGTGGAAACTGGGGCCATCTTTAGGGCGTGGCACGTCGCAGCTCTCTACATATTTAATAATTTTTTTTGAATTTGAAAATAGATTCTTCTCTCATAGAATATATCTCAACCCCTCCCTCCACTCTTCCTAGCTCCTGCTCAACCTCCTCTGACACTGAGATCAACTCCTCCTTTGCTTCCTCTTCAGAAAAGAACACATATGTGTCCATGTGACTGACAGCCAGACAAGATGAAAAAGATAAATAAAACAAGGCAAAATCCCTCACACTGAGGCTGGACAACACAATCCAGTAGGAAGAAAAGAGTCTAAAGAGCAGGCAAGAAAGTCAAAGATATACCCACTCCCACTATTAGGAGTCTGGCAAGTACTCAAAGCTAACAGCCTTAACATATATGCAGAGGATCTGGTGCAGATCTATGAAGGCCTCATGCTTGGTTTTCCAGTCTCTGTACCCATGTGAGGCCCATTTAGTTCTCCAGGTGTCCTCCATCTCCTTTGACTCCTACACTCTTTCTTCCTGCTCTTTGAAGGGTTGCTAGGGGAGAGGCCCATTAGAGACCACTGATTTAGACTCTTTCTTCCTAATGTCTGGCTACAGACCTCTGCACCCACTCCCATCTGCTGCCAGAAGAAGCCTATTTGATGATGCCTGAACAAACTTGCTCAGAATACATCTATTTAGGACACAGTCACCAATGCTGCCATGTTGAGGACCCACTTTGGACCTAATACTTGGGGCTCTTAATTGTTTCATTGTTGTCTGAGACCAAGGATACAAAAACAATTTTGGGAGCTCTGATCTCTGATCTAGTTCCTATGTGATTCTAGTATATTTGGGGTGAGTGGAGTATTCAAATAGCAATGGAGGTGTATTAAGAGAAAATGCCTCCTGGTCAAGAGAATAGAATTTCTGGGAGGCTGCAGACCTACCGTACCAATCAGGTCTCCTAGCCAAGAGACTACTAAGAAAGTTCAATTACCTTAAAATATGTAGATGTAATAATTAACTCTTTGTCCTAAGAGCCTAACTCAGGATTATCAGGCCAGCTATTACTAAACAGGTACCCCCTCCTTATTGCAATTTCTCACTCTTAAGACTGGACAGATAAAAAGAACCATAACCAAATGAGTTTGAAGAAAAGAGTATTTTATAAAAGTGAGCTTGAGTCTCATAGTTAAATTTTGAGTTGTTTAGAAATCAAGAGGGTGTTCTGGATCTAAGAAGATGTTTTTAAAATTGTGATGCAAGTTAGTATGAAAGCTGAGTCAAATATAGAACTTTAAACTCATGGAGATGGTTAGATAGTAGAATGTTAAAGTCAGGTGCCAAATACATATGGACTGGACATTGGGAATGTATGCTAAGCCATATAACTCTCATAATTGTGGCCTATTTATGTCTATTGTTTTGTATTGTATTTATAGTTATAAGAGAAAGAACCATTTGTTGGACTGAAAGGGAGAGCTGTTGAGGGGAAAAAGATCTACCTTAAACTAAAAAAAACAAAAAAAAAAAACAAAAAAAAGGGTAGAGGATGGGGTGTTGAGGGGGAAGAGGGTGGAAGGGTGGGACAGGAGGGGGGAGTAGGGAAGGGATTGTGACTGAGTATAACTTGAAGAATAAAAAATAAATTATTAAAAAAATTTTTTAATGAGGAAAATTACAAATAAAATTTTAAACACATTTCTATTCATAAGAAATGTCAAATATGAGCCTTTTCTATTCAGTATTTATAAAATTTATGTTTGGGATAAGGAATTCAAATTTTATCTACCCAAATTGTAAGGCTATAGACAAATATTTTAATCCTCATAGCACAGTAATACCTATTTTAGACAAAGGCCTCCTGAAGTATTTCAGGAATCTGAGGGCCTGGAGCAATAAATCTTTTCTTCTTAGAACAGTAGTAACCCATTTACCCTGCTTTCATTTCCATTGTGCCAATTCATTTTAGACTACCCAGTTGAACTAAGACTATAAGGATGGACCCCAGCCAATGGGGAAAAAGACAGAGTCACCACCTGAGCTAGAATGAAAAACAAGTACACTTGCTATATCTATGTCCCCATCTTCTGAGCACCCCTTCTTGATCAAGAGTAAATTTTGCCTTGTCCATATGCTTCTATTGCAATGGTGTTCTCTTATTTCTTATAGTGGTTGGGAGCCTTTACAAGCAGTAGGTACTGTTGATGATTCTTTTCTCCTCAATAGTATGCATACTCCCTTACCACACTGCGAGAGCTAGTCCTTGGGAAAGAGGTTTCCAAGTAAGTATCAGGTCAATTTCTTGAAGTCGTATGTCAGAAATGGATGGTGTCTTTTGCCAAGACATTTGTCAAAAGGTCTTACCTTGTTCTTCTTGTGGGAAACCAAGAGCAATGACAATAACCTATATTGTTTTGGGGTCTCTTGGAAACCCTGACCTAAAGGTTTCCAAGGAAGTAGTCTCTACTTGCAGCTGTTTTTTTTGTTTTGTTTTTGTTTTGTTCAATAAATTATGGCTCGTGGGGTTTACATTGTCCCATCATGTGGAGAACTGCATTGAAACTCTATATGCATGTGTACACACACACACACACACACACACACACACACACACAGAGAGTGAATTGTGTGGGCATGTGTATATATGTAGCTTTATAAAATAATAGGTTTTCATGTGGCTTTTCCTGATATGCTTGGTATTATTTGCCTCTTCCTCTTTCCCAATCTATCTTAATTACCTCCTACTCACATAGCCAGATAAGTATCCCCATTTCTGTCTTTTCCGTTCACAGCACATGTGTCCTGCTCCCTCACCCTCTCCCAGGCCACCCTTTCTTGTCTATTTTCCTGACTTTAATAGTTGCCTCAGGCAATGAAAAGAAACTTGATCTAGATCAACATATAAGAGAACACATGAGGGGTTTATTTTTATGGTTATTCTTTTATATTTCTGAAGATTCTGAAAAATCTTCACTGATTTACACAGAGGCTAAATCACTTTACACTCCCACTGACAATGAATAAGGATTTCCGTTTCTCCATATGCTGGCCAGCATTTGTTACATTTTGATCTCTTGGTGACTTGGATAAGACAGAATTTCAAAGTAGTTTTAATTTGTTTTTCTCTGTTCTTTAAACATAGTGTGCAATTTAAAAAAATATATTTATTGACTATTTTATTTCTTCTTTAAGAACTCTCGGTGTAGTTAATTTTCCATTTTTGAATAGGTTCTTTTTCTCTTCTTAATGTTTTCTAAAGCTTGTGTGTAAACTAGATATGAATCCTCTGCCAGACATATAATTGGCAAACATTTTCTCCTGTTCTGTAGCCTGTCTTTTCATTCAAGTAATTGTTTTCTTCACTTACAGAAGCTATTTAATTTCACAAGGTCCCAATTGTTGAGTGTTTGCTTTATTTTCTGAGCAACTGAAGTCTCTTCAAAAAGTTCTTACCTATGGCTATAATTTGAAGTGTTTTTATTTTCTTTTCACTAAAACAATCTCTGTGCTTCACGTCCTATGTTCCACTTGGTAAATCATAAGGATCTAGTATCCTTTTGCTAAAGGTAAATATCATGTTTTACCAGGATCATTTGTTAAAGAAGTTATCTTTCCTCCAATGAATATTTTGAGAATCTCTTTTAAAAATCAAAAATCAGGCGGATTTAGATGTTGTGGGTTTAAGTCAGGTTTCTCTATTTTATTCCATTAATCTATATGTGTGTTTTAGTGTCTGTACTGTGAGAAAAATGAGACAAAAAAGAAGGAAGACTCAATCTCAACAGATTGGGACTGTTTTATTGGAAGAGTGAGGGATCTCATGCTTTCCATGGGATAAACTTTGAGCACATTTAGAGGGGATGGAAAACATGTATACATATATAGATAGGTACTAACAAGTTACAGTTCTCTCTCTCTCTCTCTCTCTCTCTCTCTCTTGTGTGTGTGTGTATAGTTTGACTGGAAAAAGGGAATTGTCTTTGATACCCTAGTATATTGTTTCTGCAGGTGGACAGAATGGTCAGACTAGTGCTAAGAAATTCATTATGGCTAGGGGCTATTGCCAAGTACAGTCTGACTTAATTCTTCATGACTCGAGTATATTACCCAACAAATACAATACTACTTGATGTATAGCTTTCAGAGAAATCAGGTATGGTAACATTTCCAGCCATTTTATATGCTGGGGAAGAGAGGAGAGTATTTCTTTGATTATCCGAAATACTTTGCAGTGATGAAAGAATTTTGATTTTGGTTTTATATATATTTCCGTGAAAAAATTGAATTGGAAATATTGAGATTTAATATCTGGAAAAGGTAAATTTTACTCTTGATCAAGTGGGTATGCTCAGAACAAATACACACAAAGACAGGAAGTGCATTTGTTTTTCTTCTACCTCATGTGATGGCTATATCTTTTTCCCTTTGACTGAGGTCCAACCTCACAATCTTAATCATTTTGCTATTCTGAAAACAATTCTGAGTCCAGAGGACAGTGGACAATTGCTATGCCCCATTTTGGATTCACAAGTCAAAGGAACCTCTTGAGATTTCAGTGTGAATCCTAAACTCCTCATGCATGGAGGAGTACCAATGCTCTTCTGTTAGAGATTAAAGCCTGCAATGGTCACACCTACTGTACCAGATTCTATTTTCTTATCACTGCACATATTCCACAGCATGTTTTAGGATTCCTCACTTAAGTCTTTCTGGAAGGTTGTGTTGCTGTGGTGCATGGTCTAAATAGAAAATCGAGATTTAGAAAATGGAGGACATTCACTGCAAGTTTGGAAGACATCAGGTTTTTAAATGTTGCCATCTAAGATTTCACTAACTAGAGTTCAAAGCACTTTTCCCTAAAGCCTCATTTCTCATAATTTCCTCTCATAAACAGCTTCTGTACCTCTATCCCATATTATAGTCATGTGTTTGTGCTCCCATACTTTTCCTATTGAAAATCCATAGGAACTAAGATTGAGAACAATAACTAGACAATGTGCCAAGTGAGAGATACCTGAGCACTAAGTTCTAAATTGGATGTCATTATCAAACCATCCCCTCACAGTTTAGGTATCTGTGTGGAACAGCAGGCAGAAAAATTTTAAGAGCCAGCAGGGATGGATTATACTAAGGAAACTTCCAGATACAATAGACTGATACCCATGGGATCTCACAGAGACTTTGGCAGCATGCACAGGGACTATACAGGTTTAAGGCAGGGTCCAAGTGCTGAGAAGGAAGAAGTGGACATAGGTTCCCACCACTCAACCAGATGTTATCTGCGGTTGGTACCCTTGTCCAAAGGAACTATTAGTCTTCTCTAAAGGAGTCTCATTGGATATATTAACCACATTTAAGGGGAGGTCCCATTCCCAGCAATAGATGGCCAACACAAAATGCGTGCAACAATATTTTTGTGGACTTTAATCTCATATACCTTTGTTTGATGGTTCTTATTGCTCTTTTACTTGTATATCTTGGTTTCTGATTTTGTATTTTTGTGGGGTGTGTGTGCATGTGTTTGTTGTGTTTTATTAGTTAGTTAGCTTTTTATAAAGAGAAAGAAATAAATGGTGGTGGTAGGTGGGGATGTAGAGAGAATTTGGGAAGAACTGAGACCAGGAAAAAGAATTTATCCTATGAAAACAATTTCTTTTCAATTAAAAATGTTTGCTTTAACAGCAATGACAAAAACAATAACAACCAAAGCAAAACAAAACAAAAATTACACAGGCGCTAACTGAAGGAACTTCAAATATTAAGAACTAGTTGAAGAAGGATACTGAAGGACTCAGTCTGCAATAAGACACACAACGTGGCTTATGTAACTTGGAAAGGCAAAATTAGCCACTTGGCTCTCCCTTCTCTGTGAGTATAGTTCCTGGTTGGCTGTAGTGAGTGCCTACCACTCCAGCACCTGATATGTTATTTGTTATATAGGAGTGGTGAGACTTATGTCAAAGTGAAAAAAATTTTTGAAATACGAATGTATCATAGCAATATGCAACTTGTACATTGGGAACATAGTAAGTACTATAGAATTAAGGCATGTATAATTATCCCATTGAGTTTTGCCTCAGCCTTTCCTGTGAGTTACAGACTGCTCATCTTTGTGGAATTGTCACAGATTGCGGTTATACAATACTGAAGAGTACAGGAACACACTTTGCTCCCTTCGTGCATGCTGACAGATGAAAAGGAACAAATTGCTTCAGCCAGTTTCCCTACCAGAATATATTTAAGGCTGCATGGTTGACACTCCCCTGGGAGTCTGTGTTCAGACAGGAGTGGAGCCAGTTGTGGGGAATTCAGCAAATGTCAGCAGCAAGGAAAGAGGGTAAGCAAGAATTTGGAGCATGTTTCTTCTCCCCAGGGGAAAGGTCTTTGAGGAGTGGAACAATGTGGAAGGCCTGAGTCCACAGTACTGGAACTCAGCAAAGGGCTAAGGTCCCAGCAGGAAGCGGAGGCAGAAACCCAGGCCATGTGGACCAAGCTCAGAAGGCAGAGGGAAAATAGGACTACCATTTGGTGAGTCCCCAGGTGCCTAGAACTCACACCAGGCCTACCAGATTTTTTATTTATGGTGAAACAGTTATTTTCTGGCTCCTGCCAGTAAAGTCGCGATTCCTCACACTCTGCCTACTCCACTGCTGCCAGGAAGTCCTTGGCATTTTCTTCAGGTGGAAAAGCACTGCTGGAAAGGGACAAAGCAATAGTTTTATGGGTACAAAAAACATGTGTCCTTCTGCCATCTGAGGATCTGAAGCACTCTCAGTCACATTGACTTGAGGACAGTTCTGTAGCAAGAGATGTATGGAAAATAGAATGGGAGGTGACTATACTCTGGATAACTGTTCAGAAAAGGCTGGGGACTAATGTCACTATGTCCCACTCCAAGCAGAAAATTAAAAATTAGGAAAAACTTAGAGTGATATGTCCTTTTCAAAATATCATTTCTGACAAGGTATGTCCACCAAAACTAGCAGTATAACCAATAGGTGCCTGTTATGTGAAATCCTGGATTAGTTTAATGGAGTCTGAAATGTAGCTACATGAAAGTAGACAAAGTACATATGTTTTTAAAAAGACATACAATGTGAGTTTTGAACAGCAGCAGCAGCAGCATTCCATTAGCATCAGTTCAATTCTCAGTCACAGCAAAGTTTCTGTTGTCCTGTGGCTGCATTACTTTGCTCTCTATCATTGTGATAAAGATCAAAACCAAAGGAACTTGGACTGGAAAGGTTTGTTTTGCTTAGATGCCCCTCAGTCCAAGGCAGGAATTTAAGCCTTGTTGGGGTTGATTTTGAGGTCTCCTGTGCTCAAACTACACCCATTGTGACACACAGTTTTCTTCTGCTGCCTGAGTATCAAGATGTAGAACTCTCAGCTCCTTCTCCTGCACCATGTCTGCCTGCATGCTGCCATGCTCCCTGCCGTGATGATAATGGACTAAACTTTTGAAACTGTAAGCCACCCCCAATTAAATGATTTCCTTTATAAGAGTTACTATGGTCATGGTGTCTCTTCCCAGCAATGAAACCCTAACTACAAGAGTAGGCAAATATGGTAGAAGTTTGGACAATTTCTTTCTGGAATCAGATGTTATAAAAACAAAATAGAGCTGTAGTTTTCATATGTCAGGTCTATATATTCCCAATAGGGTATGTGGAGACCCTTCTCAAGCCAGAAACAAATTCAGTGACATCATTGGGTCCATACATAAGGGAGTCCTTGGGGCTTGTATTTTATTTGGCTCCCAATTGTTATAAAAAGATATACATAATTCTGGCCACCTCTGATGCTAGGTTGCTTTGTCCAGAGCTTGACAAAAAGGGAACAAAGCAAAAGGGATTATAGGGGCCTGTATTACCTTTTCTAGTAACTCAAAAACCTTCTTTGAAAATGTGTTCTTAATATTTGGGCCTGAATATTTTGTCTGCATGTATTGTTTTGTAACACATCTCCCTAAATTTCATATGTTGAAGATTTAAAATCTTTTTTGATTTTAAATTTAATTTTCAATTTTGAATTTAAAATTCAAAATCTGTATTTGGAAATTCAGAAATAATTAAGGTTAAAAGAAACCATGAAAGTATAAGCCCAGGGAGACAAAATTCAGTGTTTTACAGATTGGGAATTTGCAGAGGCAAGTGAGAAATGACAGCTATGGAAACTAAAACTTAATAAACAACAACAACAATGATAATAATGAACTTCCCAACTAAAGCTTGAAGACTGAAAATATTACAGATTTATATGAACATTTATGACTTCCCTCAGAACGTTTTCATACAGACCTCTTAAAAAAGGTTAATACTGGATTTAGGAAGTGGGGAAGTAGGAGGGGAAGAGGACAAGGAAAAAAGGAGGAAGGGAAGAGAAGGAAGAGAAAATGAAAGGATACATGTGGGAGATTTGGGAAATTTGAGATGGGGGAAACTTATCATATATAATCTAAATACACTGCATTCATGGATAAAATTACTAAAGAATAAATAAAATAAAAATATTCATAATACTATAAGAAGTGAATTTCAAAAACATTATTACCAATTTTCAGCCTAGAAACATGAAGGGATGTTGAGATTGTGCACAGTAAGGTAGTACTTCGAGGCACTACAGTGCTTGAGTTCTGAACATAGTACAATACACATTTCCAATTGTTCCATTCCATCACATTCTCTTTCCATTAAAAACCACCAGTCAGGCTTTTTACAGATTTCGTACAGTGCTGCAATAGGATAAATATGGTATAATCACAGTTGCCAGGGTTTAGTGAAGATGAGCAATATGAAACTGTGCCTCAAAGCTAAAGCTCTCTGTTACCTTACTTGCATTATGTCTTAGTTAGGGTTTTGTTGCTATGAAGAGACACCATGACCATGGCAACACTTATAAAGGAAAACTTTTGGTGAGGAATCATTTGGATTTATACCCAGAAGTGGTATGGCTGGGTCTTCAGGTAGAGCTATTCCAAGATTTCTAAGATATCGCCAGATTGATTTCCATAGTGATTGTACAAGTGTGCACTCCCACCAGAAATGGAGGAATGTTCCCCTTTCTCCACAACCTTGTCAGCATATGCTGTCATTTGAGTTTTTGATTTTAGCTGTTCTGACAGGTGTGAGATGGAATCTCAGGGTCCTCTTGAGTTGCATTTCTCTATGATTAGGATGATGAGCATTTCTTCAAGTGTCTCTCGGCCATTAGAAATTCCTCTTTTGTGCATTCTTGGTTTAGCTCTGTTTCCCATTTTTGATTGGATTATTTGGTTTCTTCGTGTTTAATTTCTTGAGTTATTTATAAATTTTGGATATTAGCCCTCTGTCAGATGTGGGGTTGGTGAAGATTTTTTCCCAATCTGTAGGTTGCCGTTTTGTTTAAATGACAGTCTTTTGCCTTACAGAAGATTTTCAGTTTCATGAGGTCCCATTTATTGATTGTTGGTCTTAGAACCTTAGCCGTTGGTGTTCTGTTCAGGAAGTTGTCACCTGTGCCAATGAGTTTGAGGTTTTTCCCTACTTTCTCTTCTATTAGATTTAGTGTGTCGGGCTTTATGTTAAAGTCTTTGATCCACTTGGACCTAAGTTTTGTGCAAGGTGATAAGTATGAGTCTATTTGCATTCTTTTACATGTTGATATCCAGTTAGACCAGTACCATTTGTTGAAGATGCTGTCCTTTTTCCATTGTATGGTTTTGGCTTCTTTGTCAAAAATTAAGTGACCATAGAGGAGGATGTTTCCTCATCTATGTTCATAGCAGCGTTATTTGTAATAGTTAGAAACTGGAAACAACCCAGATATCCCTCGACTGAGGAATGGATTTTAAAAAAACTATGGTACATCTACACAATGGAATACTACTCACCCATCAGAAACAATGAAATCATGCAATTTTCAGCCAAATGGATGGAACTAGAGAAGCTCATCCCGAGTGAGCTAACTCAGACTCAGAAAGATACACATGGCATCTATTCACTTATAATCGGATTTTAACCATATAGTACAGGATAACTATACTATAGCCAATGCAGCAAAAGGAATAGGAACATAGACGTTGTTATCTGTTAATGAGATAGTCTGCCCTAGTGGTGCTGCCATGTAGGCCACCAGTACATGAGGAAGCTCTTAGCCCTTATATGACTGCTGAACTGGGGCAGGGGACTGATATGTAGGGATACTTCACTCTGGAGGAGTAGGACAGAAGGGAGAGGGGGCAGAAGGTGGGAGGGTGGGGCTGGGGGGGTGGAAAGAGGGAACTGTGATGGAGATGTGACTTGAAGTAATAAATAAACATTTAAAAAATCCTATAAAAATAGTCAAAATAAAATAAAGGAAAACTTTGAATTTGTGTTGGATTTCAGTTTTACAAGTTTAGTCTGTTATCATCGTGGTAGGAAGCATGACATTGTCCAGGCAGATATGGTGCTGAAAAAGGAGCTGTCAGTTCTACATCTTGATCCTAGGCAGGAGAAGGAGACTGTGTCCACATTGGGTGTAATTTGGACATATATGACCTCAAAAGCTGACTCCACAGTGAGACACTTACTCCAATAAGGCCACATCTCTTAAGAGTGTTATGCCTTATGGCCAATCATTCAAACCTATGAGTTATGGGGGTCATACCTATTGAAACTGCCATACACTTTCATGTAAGTCTTCAGAGACTTTTCTGGGTATTATTTCTCATTCAAATTGCAAACAAAATACACTGGAGGAAGATTATAAAAGTATGTACTGTGAGAGTTATTGTATTATATTTTTAAATGACAATAATCAAAGTTCAAAAAGAACAGGTAAAAGGAGCACTGGCAGTGAGAGAGAAGGGTCTCATCATGAAACCTCAGCTGAGCTAGCATCCCATCAGAATATAGGCCTGGGATCCAGGACTTGTGACCACCAAATACAATTGTTTGAACCAGTTATCTTATTCCTATTTGGAATAGAAACCAGGTGAAACACATCTTCATATGTAAAGATACCATGACCATAGCAACTCTTATAATGGAAAACATTTAGTTGGGACTGGTTTATAGTTCAGACGTTTAGTTTATCATCATCATAGCAGGAAGCAGGAAGCACACTGGCAGACAAGGTGTTGGAGAGGTGGCCAAGATTTCAACATCTAGATCTATAGGCAGTAGGGAGAGGGAGACACTGAGAATATCTTGAGCATTTGAAACCTCAAAGCCCACCCCCAATGACACAATTCCTGCATCATGGCCACACCTACCCCAAAAAAAGCCATGCCCCCTCATAGTGTCACTCCCTGGTAAGCCAGTATTCAAACACATAAGTACATGGGAGCCATTCCTATTCAAACCACCATACCAGTTGTCAAACTCCTATAGCTACAATTGTTTTGTTATTTCTATTGCAGGTTTTATCATCCTATAGTGGTTCTATGGGGCTTTAAAATTTAAATATTTGGGACAAATGATTAACTCACACCAACTCCAACTACCTTTGAAACAATAATAACCTGTGATCACAATTCCTACAATGTAAATGAAGGAATTAAATTAAAAAGGTCTTGAAAAGCAAGTTGTAAGGACATTTTCAGACAAATCTATAATATTGGAATGCTCTCTGCCTTACCTAGTCCAAAGCACGTGATCCCTGGGCACTGGGAAATGGCTGTCTTAGAATTACAGGGAACTGCCATTCTGACAATAGAATCGAAAGCCATTACCAACTCTGAGAAAACTCACTGTTCATTACAAGAAAGATTGCAGATTGATTCTAACTGTCTGCAGACCTACATTTTTATTTTATTTATTTATTTATTTGCTTAACATCATGAAATAACTTGTTATACAAACACATAACAGTATTGATGGGATACAAAACTAAGGGGACAAATTTACCGACAATCCTGACATTTTTAAAAATCTGTTTTTCATTACTCTCTCTTCTTTTCTAGGTTTGTTCTCTCCATGTAATTTTTTTAATGCTAAAAAATCTATCAGCGATATAATTCTGTGTTCTATTTGTGCTTTCATTAAATTCAAGAGCTGAAGCTTTGCCCATGTCATTGTTGGAGCTCCTGCTGCTCCTTCTTGGAGATGACAGTTTACCCTTCCAGCTGAGGTCAGGTTGTCAGCAGCCACAATCCACCGGGACTGCTGTAGGAGCAGTTATTGTGAAAGGGACTTGTTTCTTTTGCTCCTTGTTATGTTTGGTATTTCCATGTCAAGATAACATGGTTGGAATTTATCTAATAGCCATGAAGTATTCTAGAATATAAATAGGCCACAACTACTTAAAAAACGAGGATGTACATGAGCAGAGAGAATAGGGACTAGTCTTTCAAGGGATATAACTGAATGCTATCTTGTACTAAAGACAGTTGCTGAAATCAGGTTTTGTAGAAAAGTTTTGTTAGATTTAAGGAAAGAAAACATAGGACTGTGTAGTGAATAGATCACATTGACACTAGAAATATGAGGCTAAAAACAAAGGTTGATTGGGGTGAAATCAGGAACAGTCTTGAGAGAGTCCCGTAAGAGGTGGGAGAAAACAACAAATGGTGGTGTCTTAGCTTTATGGTGGTCTTGCCCAATCTTAAACTAGGATATGTACTTATTGCTGTGTTTACTTATATTTGATTTCCATAAAGCTCACTTCACCTTTTTCTCCCCAAGAATTTTTAAAAAAATATTTAAAAATCTATAACTATTACAAATAACATAACAAATATCCATTGATGCACTAGCTAGCTAGATCAAATGTTAATATTTTCTGCACTTACTTCAGCTGTTAGTAAGAATTCAGACATCACAGCAACATGGAATACTACTACATGTTGCTCCTTCCCACTTTGGTATCTACTTATGTGGTATCTAAGGCTCACTCATATTTACAGAACATAGCATGTCCATTTACAAATGCATTATACACAAATAAAAACTACTATCTGTCCTTCTGGAAGCTGCTCGCTTTACTCTGTACTCTGTTTTCATATTTGACCACAAGACTGTGGCTCAATTATTGCAACTATTGCATAATACTGTATTATGTAACCACTCTATAGCACAAGTTCTTTTTAAGGAACTCATAGCGATGTTTATGCGTGTTTTGGTTTGTTTAAGAACAGTTTTTTATAGTCTCTGAAATCCTGATGTCCTCCCCATCTCTCACATGCTGGGATTATGGGTGGACAATTATATTGGGGTGTTTTTAGGCTTTTATGCTGTACAAAATAGTATGGACAGCATGGTTTGTGCGTTCATGGATATTGATGTGTTGAAGTTGAAGCAATTATTTGTTAATGAAAGTTTACCCCCAGCATTTCTTTTTTTTCTTCTTTTTTCAAAATCATTTTCCACAGCATTGCAAGGCTATGCTTGAAGGTAAGAAAGGTGTCTTTCCAGCTTACCAGGAGTTCCTGTTGCTCCCTCTGCATAATCCTTTATATCCTCATCTTTCTTTCAAGATGTTTGATGTTTTCTGAACTGAATTTAAGTTCTTAAGTCTGATAATTAATCTTTATTATTTTATGAGAATTCTATTTTTTGTTTTGCTTTTTATAAAATCTTAAAACCTTGATAAGGAATTCTGATGTTTTCAATTTTTATTGTCTTAAAAAATAAAAATTAAATTTTAATGTACTCCTTTTTTTAATTACCCCTTTAAGAATTTTTTTCTACATGCTGAATCAGGAAAAAAATGTGGATTTTTATTTGGAAAAGGGTGTTTTGGATTTTCTAAGTGTTGACTTTCTACATTTAGTGAATTTTGTCTTTGACAAGGTATCCTTCTATGCTGTCTATAGGGCTCTCAAACTCTTGGATTAGTGAATTTCTCCTGCTTCAGCCTCCCAAATACCTGGGATTCTAGGCCTATGTCATTACTCCTGGTTACAGTTATCACTTCTATGCAGCTAGGCTTTCTGTGTGATGTGAAATAGCCATCAGATCTTACTTATTTTTTTCTAACTTTAGTCAGTTTCATGGTTTGTCATGCTCTATGAAGCCTATTATCATTTTTATCAGATTGGAGGACTGTATTTGTGTTAGGCTCTCCAGCCTCTTAGTAAGACTATGTCCAGATCAGGATTCTCTAGCCTGTCAGGAGGACTATATCCAAATCAGAGCTTTCAACCCTGTCAGGAGGACTGTATCCAGATCAGGGCTTCCTGTCCTGTCTGACTGTTCATTGTCTGTTCATGTAGCTTTATTACCACGCTATTTTTTTTTTTAATCTCTCGAGCATTAAGGCCAATGTTGATATCTGCTAGAAAAAAAAATTTCTAACTTTGTTCCTTAAAGTTAGCTTAGCTTGTCTTATTCTTGGATTTCTTTTTTCTTTTCTTTTCTTTCTCTTTTTCTCACTCTTAGAATGATTTGAAAGTCTTCCTAAGGTCTTAATCAAACTTATTTTACTTTTCAGAAATATTTCCATATCACATGTTGCTGATTTATCATAAATATTTCATTTAATTAATAGATAACACATTTTTAAAGGAATTAGTCAAATTAATGAGCTTTTAATATGAAGGAGCTTTAGTTGTGTGTTTGTGTGAGAAAGAATAGTCATCTATGTAAATTTGCTAACTTTAATTTTCAGTCATATATCTTCAAGAATTTATGTGTTTCTTCTAGGAGTTCTAGTTTGTTTTGTTGTTGTAATTAACTATAAAATTTCAAAGTATTTTCCAATATCCTCTGCATTTCATCAGTGTCTGTTTAAGTGTCTTCTTTTTGTCTCTAATTTTATTTATATTAGTGTGTGTGTGTGTGTGTTTAAGGGTTATGTATGTGGGAGTATGTGTATGTGTGTGTATAGGCTTGTGGAGACATTTAAGAGCTGTCTACTTTGTTTCATGAAACAGGTCTCTTACTGAGACCTATGGTTCATTGAATAAGCTATGCTGGCTCTCTAGCAAGTCGCTCTGACCTAAGTTTCTGCTTTCTTAGTACTGGAATAAAAAGTGAATGTCATCTCACTCACCCTTCTATTTAGGTGGTAGGGATCAAACTTAGGCCCTCTTGATTGTATAACAAACATTTTATCAATCTTGATGTTTCCCAAGCTCTTTATCTTCCTTATTTATTTTTGAGACAGAGTCTTGCTATGTAGACTTAAATATATATTAGTTTAGAAGTGACTACATAATTTAAGTTGGTCTCAAGCTCATGGCAATCTTCCTGCCTTAACCTCTAACTGCTGAGATTTCAAGTGAGAACTACCTGTTGGGGTAATGTTAAGCATTCTAAATGTTAATTGGTCCTGCTTGCTGTCTGTTACTTACATTGACTCTGGTTGGCTAAATAAAATGCTGAGGCCTGAGATTGGGCAAAGACAGAGAAAGGTGGGACTTTCTGGGATTAGAACAGGAAGCCTGCACTTTAGACAGAGAATTAATGCATTCCAGCCAGCAGCAGGAAGAAGAAGGCATTCCAGCCAGGAGCAGGAAGGAGAAAAACACCATGGGTTAGAAAAAAGAACCTCATTCCACATGGCCAGGAACATCGGCACATCATAGAGAATGGCAGTCCAAGGGGACGTATACATATATGGGGTCATATTTGGGTGATAGACTTAAGAGCTAGCTTAGGTGGGCCAGGATTGCACAACTCAGGCCAAGGCTTGTTAAAATACATGTGGTGTCTGTGTGCTCATTTATAATGGCTTCTTAAAGATTAACAGTGCCGAACAAGCAACAATAATGTAAATACTGATTAAATAATTTAATTAGCCATATTTATTTTTTAAAACTACCATTCCTGGGTCTTTTATAAAAAATTTTTTTATATTTCTCAAATGTATTTTATGAAGGAAAACAATACTTTTAGCCAATTTCATGTGGTTATCACTATATGGAAGGAAACTTTTGAAAACTACGGTTTTACACAAATATTTTTTTAAATGAGGTAATTCATCATAAACTATAAAAAGTTATATAGTTTGATGGAGACTATGAAATCATATTTCTGTACTAGGGCATTAGGTTCACAAAAGGACAGTGAACCAATAGAGCATTCACAATTTAGAAGTACATCACTATCCAGACTAATTTTTATTTTTGCAAAGTTTATGATATAAAATGATGGGAAAGCTACTAAAATGTGCAGATTTTTCTAAATACCAACTTGGAATAATTTAGAACATAAAGAAGCATTTTAATTTAATATAGAAAAGTTAATAAAATTAATCATGCAATTGCTATAAGAAAAAATCATTACTATTGAAGTTGATTATAATATCTTGTCATTTATGACAGTTTTACCGTTTCTAATACAATGGTATTATGTAATATATGTGTGAGGATAAGAACGACCTCTCAACTGAGATGAGGGACTGTTATATAAGGACACCCCACCCCAGAAAAATGGGATGGAAGGGTTAGGAGGTAAAGAAAAAAAAATGAAATGTGATGTTTTGGCCTTTTACTACTAATTGTCATAAACTGTTTAAGATAATTAAGAAATGCAAACTAATGGTTATGCGAGCCAGTCATTCTGTTAGGTACTATGACAGCCTATTATAGTTACTTGCTAAGCTAATCAGAAATAAACCTGCTAAGAGACAAGCAACATCTGCTTACCCTAATATAAGAGATAGATAGGGCCTCTTCAAAAACTTCCAGAGATATGCAGAATATGGCATTCAAAGATGTTTTCGTAACTTTAGATTTTTTTTTATATCAAGACATATCAACTCCTGACAGCACCCCCTAATCTCCTCCAAGTAGAAGATGAGCATCGAAGAATCTCCAGTGGGAGATGATTGAATTAGTCGCAAGCCTATCTCTTGGTAGGAAAAGCCCCTTTCTCCAACTGTAGACAGAATGCTGTCCAAAAGGGACAAAACCTGGAAGCAGGTAAGTCGACAGCCTAGCTCTGCCAAGACAGGGTAGGCAAGTCCTTCATAACCCCTGCTCTACAATCAATGTCTGTCAGAGAAACAGGGCCAAATGACTGAAGATCGATGCTGTAATGTATGGAGAGAAAACGGGAACTGTCCAGGCAGCCACAGGTATGTCATTTCTTAGTTTGGGAAGCTGCAGGCCCTGTACTTCCTATAAAATCAGATATATTTATCCCTCTCAGGTCTCTGAGGTGGTTGAAGAACAGATAGCTAGGGTCTCATAATTTAATTTTGAGTTGTTTAGGAGTTAAGAGAGTGTTATACATCTAAGACGATACTTTTACAATTGTGTTGCAAGTTGTATGAATGTTGAGTCAGATATAGACCTTTAAACTCATGGAGATGTTTAGATAGTAGAATGTTAAAGAAAGGTACCAAATACATATGGACTGGTCATTGGGAATGTATGTTAAGCCATATAGCCCTCATAACTCTGGCCTAATTACCTCTGTTGTACTGTATTGTATGTATTATTATAAGAGAAAGAGCCATTTATTGGACTGAAAGGGGAAACTGTAGGGGGGAAATAAGATATACCTTAAACTTAAAAGAAAAAAAAGGGAAGAGGATGGGGGTGGAGGGTGGGAGGGTGGGACTGGAGGGGGAATAGGGAGGGGACTGCGATTGAGATGTAACTTGAAGAAATAAAAAATAAAGGAAAAAATAACATGGAAAAAAAGAAATACTGACTTTCCTTCATATTTTAAAATAACAAAGATATTGGAAGAAGATTAATATTGAGTACAGAATGATCTGGGCATAATGGATTGCACCTACAATCCCAATACTTGAGAGGCAGAAATAGTATAAGTTTATGACCTGCCTAACCTATGTAGGTATTACAGGTAAAGGTCCACTTGAGGTAAGTAGGGAGACTTTGTCAAAAATGAAAAACATGGGGGCCAAGATGGCGGCGACCTGCACTGACGCATTTTGAACATGGGAGAAAAGAGCCATAAAAAGCACAGAGTTATTAGACACTGTGCAAAAACTGGAGGGGCTAGACCCTCCGGGAACACTCATAGCTCCCAAGGGATTGTTAAAAGTCCCAGGGTAAGGCTCTCCCCCCATCTCTCTCAGACACAGAAGCCACTAAATCTGGGGATCGGAAACTCCCATTTGGAGAGGCGCCTGGTAAGATCGACCCCAATACACAGCAGGCAGAATCAGAGGCCATACGGCGATCGCCCACTAGCCTACTGGGCTCCCCACACCTCAGGAGGACCTTATAGCTACTTAGGAAACTTTGAGGGATAGTTGAAGTCTTAGCAAGGAAGAAACAGGGCGCTCGGCAGGTGGTCCGCAACCACTCAAGCCGTGGAGGATTCGAGAGAGCGGGAAGCCGGCGGGCAGAGCAGTCAGGGTGGGAAGCAGGCACAGGCGGGCAGAGCTGTAGCTCCGTGCAAGCATGGCAGAGCAGCAAGGGAGGGAAGCCGGTACAGGAGGCAGGCGGGGCTGAAGCCCTGTGCACCCGCGGCTGAGCAGACAGGAGGGAAGCTGGCAGAAGCAGGCGGGGCTGAGGGGCCAGGCCTGTGGCAGAGAAGCCTAGTGGAAACCCTGAAGCCAGGGGACCATAGCTGTATTCTGGAAAACCCAGACATATTAGGTATGGAGCCAGGCCCTGTCAGCCTCCATGAAGACAAACAAAGCCCACAGGCTGATCACTCAGTGTACAACATAGAGAAGTCTGAATTGGGAGCAGTGAAACAATCCCGGACCATTACTCACTACCTGGGAATAGGCTGCACCAGCTCACAGTGCTTCAGGCTATTAAAACCACAGTGACACTGAGATCCCCCTGTAAGCAACGACAGATAGACAAGCAATTTGACTCCTACACCAAAGCATCCCCTGTGGATCCAAGCACAGAAAACGACGAGAACAGACAGCTAAACACTTCCATATTGCCAAAGGTCCAAGAAAAAATAGAAATCAAGGATATATGACCCCAAAAACGCATAATTATAATAGCTCATCCAATTCGGATGACCTCATACCAACAGAAACACATGAAAATGATGACAATTCTGCATTATGGAAAGTGATAGAGTACTTTCAAGAAGAACTTAAATCTATGAAGGAATTCAAAGAAGCCACAATTTTACAAGTCAAAACAATGAACAACACCATTAAAGAACTCCAAGCCAAGGTGACAGAGCTTGAACAGGAAAAGGACAAAGCAATGAAAGATTTCCAGACAAAAACAAGCAAGCTGGAGAAGGAAATGTACAAAACGAACAATACCATACCTGACATGAGAATAGAAATAGAAACAATAAAGAAAACACAGTCAGGGTTAAAAGAGGAAGTGGAGAATCAAGGGAAGAGAACAGGAACTACGGATGTGAGTATCAAAAATAGGATGCAAGAGATGGAAGACAGGATCTCAGACATGGAAGATTCAATGGAAGAAATCAGTACAACATCCAAAGAAAATGAGAAGGCTAAAAAATCTCTCACCCACAACATCCAAGAAATCAAGGACTCAATGAAAAGATGGAACCTAAGAATTATAGGCATAGAGGAAAGAGAAGACTCCCAACTCCAAGGTCCAGGAAATATCTTCAACAAAATCAAAGAAGAAAACTTCCCAAATCTGAAAAAAAGAGATGCCAATAAAAATCCAAGAGGCTTACAGAACACCGAACAGATTAGATCAGAAAAGAAACTCCTCTCGCCACATAATAATTGAAACACCATATGTACAGAACAAAGAAAGAATATTAAAAGCTGTAAGAGAAAAAGGTCAAGTCACATACAATGGCAGACCCATCAGAATTACACCTGATTTCTCCTCAGAAACTTTAAAAACTAGAAGGGCCTGGACAGATATCCTACAAGTCCTGAGAGAACATAGGTGCCCAGCCAGACTACTATACCCAGCAAAACTCTCCATCAACATAGATGGAGAAAACAGATATTCCATGACAAAATCAAATTTAAACAATATCTACCCAGAAACCCAGCCCTACAGAAAATCCTAGAAGGAAAATTCCAACCCAGAGAAGAAAAACTTCACCCAAGAAAACAAAAGGAATAGAAAACCCCTCAGCAACTAAACCTAAAGAGGCACAGGACGATCACCTATACCAAACTAATGGGAAATAACAACCTCAGATCACTAACATCCATCAACATCAATGGACTCAACTCACCAATAAAAAGACACAGGTTTACAGAGTGGATACACAAGCAAGACCCATCCATCTGTTTCATACAAGAAACACATCTCACTACCAATGATAGACACTACCTCAGAGTAAAGAGCTGGGAAAAGGTTTTCCAAGCAAATGGACCCAGGAAGCAAGCTGGAGTAGCCAACCTAATGTCAAACATAACAGACTTCCAACTGAAGTTAATGAAAAAAGACAAAGAAGGGCATTATATACTCATTAAAGGGAATATTCATCAAGAGGAAATCTCGATACTGAACATCTATGCCCCAAATACAAAAGCACATACTTTTGTAAAAGAAACACTTCTAAAACTTAAATCGCACATTGATCACAACACATTAGTAGTGGGAGACTTCAACACCCCACTCACAACAATGGACAGATCATCAAGACTGAGGCCAAACAGAGAAATATTGAGTCTAACAGAGATCATGAAACAAATGGACCTAACAGATATCTACAGAACGTTTCACCCAAACACAAATGAATTCACCTTTTTCTCAGCACCTCACGGAACCTTCTCCAAAATCGGCCACATAGTTGGACACAAAGATAGTCTCAATAGATACAAGAAAATTGAAATAACCCCTTGTATCTTATCAGACCACCACGGAATAAAGCTGGACTTCAACAGCAAAAGAATCAACAGAAAGCCTACACTCACATGGAAATTGAACAGCTCCTTACTGGATGACCACTGGGTCAGGGAAGAAATAAAGAAGGAAATCAAAGACTTCTTAAAATCTAATGACAATGAAGACACAACATACCCAAACCTATGGGATACAATGAAAGCTGTGCTACGAGGAAAGTTCATAGCACTAAGTGCTTTCAAAAAGAAAATTGTGACAGCTCATATTAGTGAATTAACAGCTAAGCTGGGTAAATTGGAAAAAAAAAGAAGCAAACACTCTCAAGAGGAACAGAAGGCAGGAAATCATCAAATTAGGGCTGAAATCAACAAATGAGAATCAAAAAGAACTATACAAAGAATCAGTGAAAACAAGAGTTGGTTCTTCGAGAAAATCAACAAAATAGACAGACCCCTAGCCAAATTAACTAAAAGGCAAAGGGAAAGAACATAAATCAACAAAATCAGAAATGAAAAGGGAGAAATAACAACAGACATTGAGGAGATCCAGAAAATGTTCTGGTTCTACTTTAAAAATCTATATTCCTCCAAATTTGAAAACCTAAGTGAAATGGACAATTTCTTCGATAAATTCCACCTACCAAAACTAAATCAAATTCAGATTAACAGCTTAAACAGCCCAATAACCCCCAAGGAAATAGAAAGAGTCATTAATAATCTCCCAACCAAAAGAAGCCCAGGGCCAGATGGCTTTAGCACGGAATTCTACCGGACCTTCAAAGAGGAACTAACACCATTAATCTTCAAACTCTTCCACCACATAGAAACAGAAAGAACACTGCCAAACTCATTCTATGAGGCCACTGTCATTCTGATTCCTAAACCACACAAAGACCCAACAAAGAAAGAAAACTTCAGTCCAATCTCCCTCATGAACATAGATGCAAAAATACTTAATAAAATACTAGCAAACCGAATTCAAGAACACATCAAAAGTATCATACATCATGATCAAGTAGGCTTCATCCCAGGAATGCAGGGATGGTTCAATATATGAAAGTCTATCAATGTAATTCACCATATAAACAAATGAAAGAAAAAAAAACCACATGATAATCTCGCTAGATGCAGAAAAAGCATTTGACAAAATCCAACACCCCTTCATGCTAAAAGTTCTGGAGAGAACAGGCATACAAGGACCATACCTAGAAATAATAAAGGCAATATACAGCAAGCCAGTGGCCAACATCAAATTAAATGGAGAGAAGCTTGAAGCATTTCCTCTAAACTCAGGGACAAGACAAGGATGTCCACTTTCACCATATCTCTTCAATATAGTACTTGAAGTTCTTGCTAGAGCAATAAGACAACTAAAGAAATCAAAGGGATAAACATTGGAAATGAAGAATTCAAATTATCCCTATTCGCAGATGATATGTTAGTATACATAAGCAACGCCAAAAACTCCACCAAAGAACTCTTATAGCTGATAAACAACTTCAGCAATGTGGCTGGATACAAAATTAACTCAAAAAAATCAGAAGTCCTTCTTTATACAACAAACAAATATACTGAGAAAGAAATAAGGGAAACAACCCCCTTCACAATAGCCACAAACAATATAAAATACCTGGGGGTAACTCTAACCAAGCAAGTTAAGGACCTATACAACAAGAACTTCAAGCAGCCCCTGAAGAAAGAAATGGAAGAGGCCTTTAGAAGAGGGAAAGATCTCCCATGCTCATGGATAGGTAAGATCAACATAATAAAAATGGCTATCCTACCAAAAGCAATATATAGATTTAATGCAATTCCTATCAAAATACCAACACAATTCTTTATAGACCTGGAAAAAGCTATTCTCAACTTCATATGGAACAACAAAAAGCCCAGAATAGCTAAATCAATCCTGTACAATAAAAAAGCATCTGGAGGTATCACCATCCCAGATTTCAAGCTGTACTACAGAGCAATAGTAATAAAAACAGCATGGTACTTGTGTAGAAACAGACCAGTGGATCAATGTAATCGAATTGAAGACCCAAGCATGGACCCACACACCTGTGGCCAACTAATCTTTGACAAAGAAGCCAAAGCCGCACAATGGAAGCAGGACAGCATCTTCAACAAATGGTGCTGGTCCAACTGGATGTCCACTTGCAAAAGAATGAAATTAGACCCATACCTATCACCTTGTACAAAACTTAAATCCAAGTGGATCAAAGACCTTAACATAAGGCCGGCCACACTAAAGATAATAGAAGAAAAAGTAGGAGAAACCCTCGAACTCATTGGCACAGGTGACAACTTCCTGAACAGAACACCAACAGCTCAGGACCTGAGATCAACAGTCAATAAATGGGACCTCATTAAACTGAAAAGCTTCTGTAAAGCAAAGGACACTGTCATTCGAACAAAACGGCAACCAACAGACTGGGAGATAATCTTCACCAATCCCACATCTGATAGAGGGCTATTATCTAAAATCTACAAAGAACTCAAGAAACTAAATGCCAAGAAACCAAATAATCCAATCAAAAAATGGGAGATGGAGCTAAATAGAGAATTCACAAAGGAGGAATCCCTAATGGCCGAGAGAAATCTGAAGAAATGTTCAACATCCTTAATCATCAGAGAAATGCAACTCAAGACGACCCTGAGATTCCATCTCACACCTGTCAGAATGGCTAAGATAAAGAGCTCAAATGACAGCACATGCTGGCGAGGGTGTGGAGAAAGGAGAACCCTACTCCATTGCTGGTGGGAGTGCAGGCTTCTGCAACCACTATGGAGGTCTGTCTGGCGATATCTTAGAAATCTTGGAATAACTTTGCCTCAGGACCCAGCCATACCACTTCTGGGTATACACCCAAAGGACCCCTCACGGAGTCAAAGGGAAGTCTCCTCATCTATGTTCATAGCAGCCTTATTTTTAATAGCTAGAAACTGGAAACAACCCATATGTCCCTCAACTGAAGAATGGATTAAAAAACTATGGTACATCTACACAATGGAATACTACTCAGCTATCAGAAACAATGAAATCATGCAATTTGCAACCAAATGGATGGAACTAGAGAAGCTCATCCTGAGTGAGCTAACCCAGACTCAGAAGGATGCACATGGCATCTATTCACTTATAGTAGGATTTTAGCTATATCGTACAGGATATCTGTACTACAACCAACACACCAAAAGGAACATGGACATAAACTTTTTTTTTCTTTTTCTTTTTCCTGTCTTTTTTGTTGTTGTTCTTTGTTTTTGTGGGTTTGTGTGTCTGTTGGTCTTTTCTTAGTTTCTCCCCCGTAGCAAGGAGACACATTTCACTGGCAGTACTGCCTTGTAGGCCCCTGGTGTATGAAGAGGTTCTTGTCCCTCATATGACTCCTGATCTGTGGTGAGAGACTGTAATGCAGGGACACTCCACCCCAGAGGAACAAGACGGAAGGGTTAGGGGGTAGAGCATGGGAGGGTGGGGATGGGAAGCGGGAAAAGAGTACAATATGATAAGGATGTAACCTGAAGCAACAAATAAATTTATTAATTAAAAAAAAAGCAGGTAAAAATGTTAAAACACTGTAAACAAAATAAAGGATACAGCCGTTCAACCTGGTTTTATAAACCTTCAAGTGTCGAAAAAACGTAGAGCTAAGGTAAAATACATGAGAAACGTGGTGTTAACAATTGCATGCACAATAAGTACTTAATAATAATAATAATAATAATAATAATAATAATAATGATGATGATGATGATGATTATAATAATGAATAAACTTCTTAGTATTTACCCAAGTAACACTGCTACCTGCACATAGTGACATATTAACACGTAAAAAGTCTTCATGTTACTAGTGAAATGTATACAAAGATTGCCATAGTGAATGACTTACTAAAAGCCTAAAAGATCATCTGTTCAAGGATGATCTTAGTTTATGTTTCTATTGCACTTATAAAACCCTATGACTGACAAAAATAAATTTGAGGAAGAAAAGGTTTATTTGGCTATATTTCTGATGACAGTCAATTATGGTGGAAATTCAAGGCAAGAACTTACAGGCAGGACTGAAACAAAGTTCATGGAGTAATTTTGCTTACTGGCTTGCTCTCCAAAGCTGGCTTACCCTGGTTTCTTATATATACAGAACCACCTACATAGAGATGGCACTGCCTCTCATATCGTAGAACTCCATCATTCATTAATCAAGAAAATGCTCCCTGTACTTGTTTACAGTTAATCTGATGGAGGAATGTTCTCAATTACTGTTCCTGTTTTTAGAGAACTCTAGTTTAGATCAAATAATTGACAGAGAACAACTAATCAGCACAACTGACCCTTTGTCAACTTGACACAAATAGATGATGTTTGTGTCATCTATTAACATCACCACTATTAAGTCAACACTTCGTTTCTGATTCCAAGATCTTATGTTAATATCAATATCACAATGCAAAACACATTCTAAGATTTAAAAACCCCATAGTCTTTAAAAGTTCAATCTCTCTCTCTCTCTTCTCTTTCTCTCTTTTTATAAAATACTAGAAAACCGAATCCAAGCACATATCAAAAGTATCATACACCATGATCAAGTAGGCTTCATCCCAGAAATGCAGGGATGGTTCAATATATGAAAATCCATCAACGTTATTCACCATATAAACAAGGTGAAAGAAAAAAATCACATGGTCATCTCATTAGATGCTGAAAAAGCATTTGACAAAATCTAACACCCCTTCATGCAAAAAGTCCTGGAGAGAGCTGGCATACAAGGATCATACTTATAAATAATAAAGGCGATATACACCAAGCCAGTAGCCATCATCAAATTAAATGAAGAGAAACTTAAAGCACTTCCTCTAAAATCAGGGACAAGGCAAGGATGCCCCCTTTCCCCATATCTCTTCAACATAGTACTTGAAGTTCTATCTAGAGGAATAAGACAACTAAAGGAGATCAAAGGGATACAAATTGGAAATGAAGAAGTCAAATTATCCATATTTGGAGATATGATAGTATACATAAGTGATCCAAAAAAATTCCACCAGAGAACTAATACAACTGATAAACACCTTCAGCAAGGTGGCTGGATACAAAATTAACTAAAAAAAAAATCAGAAGCCCTTCTTTATACAAAAAATAAACGTACTGAGAAAGAAATTAGGGAAACAACACCCTTCACAATAGCCACAAACAACATAAAATATCTGGGGGTAACTCTAACCAACCAAGTGAAAGACCTGTATGACAAGAACTACAAGTTCTTGAAGAAAGAAATTGAAGAGGACATTAGAAGATGAAAAGATATCCCATGCTCATAGATAGGTAGGATCAACATAGTTAAGATGGCCATCCTACCAAAAGCAATATACAAATTCAATACAATTCCAACCAAAATACCAACACAATTCTTTATAGACCTGGAAAAAACAATTCTCAAACTTCATATGGAATAACAAAAAACCCTAAATCTATCTTGTACAATAAAAAAAAGATCTGGAAGTATCACCATCCCAGATTTCAAAGTTCAATCTCTTTAAAATATCAAAAGTTTCCCTAAGAAGCCAAAGTCTCTCAATTGTGAAATCTGTAAAATAAAATATGTTGCATACTTCTTATTTCAAGAGGGAAGAGCCGGGGCACAGTCACAATCAAACAAATCTTCAACCGTATAAGTCAAATACTGTAGATCTGTGCCCCTCATCTAAGACTCATTCACATCTTCTTGATTCCAAATGGCTTTGGCTGCTGCAACCCTCAGGCTCTTCCATTCAAATAATCCACAGCTTGCCTCAAAGACTTGTGCTGGCTTTATACCACACTTGCTGCTATCCTTTGTGGTTGTGTCACAGTATCTCTAATATGATGAAGTTTCCACTGAAACTGTGCTGCACCCTTGACAATGGCCTCTCCTAGATTATCTTTCAGGATTCCAATTCTGGCACGTGGTTTCAAACCTCAGCCTCTCTTCATGGTCACTTCAATCCTTGGTTTTCCTTTACAACACATCCTGTACCTTCATTATATGTTTCTAATGGTTCCAATCCCCAGGTGCTCTGTATGACCACTTCCTGTCTTCAAAGCCAGTATCACGTAGACACTTACACTTTAAGAAGTTGAGATGCCACCATAATATGAATCCTTGTCATTGTTTGAAAAACAAATCCTGAATTCAGATCCAACAGAAATAATTTGCAGAAAAATTTGCCTCAGGAATGCTGATCTCAATCATAGATGATTTTCAGCCTGAGTTGACCAACATCTATTGTCCCAGTAAACTAAAGTTTCACATTAGTATTTCTGATCTCTTGATAATCAGAGATGCTTTTTCAATCCAAGCTGACCTGAAGCCATGTTTCCATAATTCAAAATAATACATAAATTTCCCTGATAGAGTCTTTGTTTCCCTCTGAAGCTATATATGCCAGGCCACCATTATATGTATTTTGTTCACCACTGTTTTCTTTCAAGCTCACACAAAAATACCTTTTAAGCTCTGAGCTCTATGTGGACCTTACAGGCCAAAGTTCCCAATCCCTTCCACAATCTTTCCATAACAATATGGTCATATCTGTTACACCAATACCCCATGATCCTACTATCAATTTTTGTCTTAGTTTGCTTTCTCTTGCTGTGATAAAACATTATGGCAAAAAGCAAATTGTGGGATAAAAGGGTTCCTTTGGCTTACAGCTTACACTCCATCAAGAAGGGATGTTAGGGTAGGAACTTAACTAGGGACCTGACAGCAAAACCTGAAGTGTAGACACTGGAGGAAAGTTGCTTACTAGTTTGCTTTCCATGGATTATTCAGCCTATTTACTTACAGTACCCAAGGCCACCCAAGGTAAAATGAGCTATCCCACACCAACCATTAATCAAGAAAATGGCCCATAGACTTGACTAGAAGCAATTTGATGAAGTCATTTTCTCAGTTGAAGTTCTTCCTCTCAAATACTTCTAGATTCTGTCAAGTTGACAAGAAAACTGACAAACACAAAGACATAGTATAGAAAGATCCCAAAGAAAATGTTTATAACCACAAAGAGTAAAATGAGGTGTTTCTATGGAATGAAATACCTCACCACATTGTTTTGGCAGAAGCTCCCTGCAGGAATAATTTCTGGTTTTATATCTTTGTTCCTACATTAGAATCTAGGACCTGTTGTCTATTTTCAAGACTTTTATATCAAATACTGATACTCCTAAAGACCCATGATAGCTCTTATATGATTTTGTGTGAACACTCTGAAAGAAGATTGAAATTCTTCTCCTTTTAAAAGCATAACTCAAGTCCTTTTTGTATGGCCACCATGTAACAAATGTCTGTAAAATAGAAAGTCATCACCAGAAGTACTATCTTTCAGCTAATGTTTAGAGATGTTCTTGGAAAAGGATAGTTACTCTTTCACCTTTGGAACTAGTTCAGTTCCTAGGAAGCTATAGACACAGAAACAAAATGACTCAGGGGAATAAATATGTCTTATTGATATTTAGATATCAAAGGCCATCAACTCCAAAGTAAAAGTCAACACGATCAGATAAATACCATAAATTCTGGATCTCTTAAGGGAAATTTTGGAAGCTGAAACCAATCTAAAGAAAAAAATTACCTGTAAATATTCTTGTTAAAGCATAGCTTTACTATGCTCTGGTTCCTTCTTTCCTTTTCCTTTAGTTCTGATCTTTTAACCTACTTACTGTCCATGATATAAATGGTCAGAAGTTAAATGAAGCATCTTACTTTTACCAGGTTATAAAGTACTATGCAAATTCACATAAGGTAATGTATACATATATTATAGAGGATTAAACAGAAGGCAATTCTACAATAATATCTAAGTGCCATCAAAATCCACATTTCCAAATGAATACTGAATAAATTTGAAAGAATGTTAAACATAAACACTAGGCAATATTAACATTATATAATGGATACCGTAATGGTCCATCAGCCACAAAAGAGTAATAATTGAAAATTCTATCTTGAAAAATCAAAGCAGTATACACTGCAAGATTATTAGCTAATGTACTGCTTTATTTCTTTGTATTATTGAAAAAAATGAATATTGAGTTTTGGGGGATTTCTTCAAAGAAGATATAATTATGTTTTAATTGCAAAAACTTAAAAAATAGAAGAATTAATTTAATTTAGAGGAAAATAAAAAAAGAACAGACATACAAACAGGAAAAGGAGATGGTTTTAATTAGAGGGGCTAAGGAGAGAAGTACAGAAAAAGGAGGGAGGAGAAAAATAACAGCAAGGATATCCAAAAAACTCATAAGAAATCATATTATTATTGACTATTTAGCTTACAAAAACAAAATGCACACAAATCTGTATACATATACATATACATATAGAGACTAAGTGAGATTATCTCATCTCATCTGACAACCCCTCCCAAGAGCCAAAGACCATGTACCAAAACCACTAATACTAGGCACAAGAACCTCTCTTTTGAGCTGTTGGTCAGGTCTGTCCAAGAAACCCTTAAAACATTATAGGCTATTGTTATTGCCCTTGGCAGCACTAAAGAGATGGAAGTTAATTTCTTATTGCTGAAAACACCACACACTTCAGATTCAGGCCCTGGATGCCCCTGGACTTGAGATGTGGTGAATGCTTACTCCATAGGACTAGATTTCATGGTACCAGAAACATTGCCATGTAAGCTTCTCAAGGAGGGAAGAAACCAACAGTTGTGCCTAGGTATGATCCCTATGAACCACAAGAACCACTGACATGGTAAGATAACACTAATGGTTCAGTAGTGGCACACATACCTTGGTGGTGACCAACAGGTCTCTAATTGGCTTTAAAGCTCACTCAAAAAGAAAGAAACCATGCCTATGCCTAGTATTGAAAACCTAACTAACTACGTGAAGTTACAGATCTTAGAGGATGACATACAACCACAACTTTACTAAACCAACATAATTTCTAAATACACTGTATTTATACTTATACTTACTCCTAATCAAGTAAACTTCTCTCTGAAACAAACAGCGAGAACATCAGAATTGATCAAAACTCATAGTTGCAGAGCTCAGTTCAAAAAGATGTATCTTCAAAACTACTCCCACACTTAATACATAGGAAATATTTTGGAAGATGGGTTAGACAGAGTGTAAAAATCATAGGACCAGGACATTCTCTATGAGATTTGTGTCTACTAGTAATGTCAGAAGTTACACCCATAAAGTCTTAGCAAGATGACTGACAAAACAGGAACTGAACAGGGACAATAGACATGCTTACATGAATGATGGAAAGAAAATGAGGTCTCAACCTTATATAAAGAAAGGTAGGCAGGGCTGGAGAGATGGCTCAGTGGTTAAGAGTACTGTCTGTTCTTCCAGAGGTCCTAAATTCAATGTCCAGCAACCACGTGGTGGCTCAAAACCATCTATACTAGAATCTGATGCCCTCTTCTTACAATCAGGCATACATGCAAATAATACATGTGTATAAAATAAACAAACAAATAAATAAATAAATAAATAAATAAATCTTTATAAAAGAAAGGTAGGTAATTAAAGAATGCTGAGAGTGGTAGAAATAGTCTTTCCAGAAAAGAACACATCAATTGGTTACCCAATACCAACTGGTCAGTCCTGAAAAACATACAGGCGAGTAACATTACACAGAAAGAGCAGGTTATGTTTATGTATTTAGGAACATATATTCATATACAAACACACATAAGTATTTTGTATTGGGGAAGGTCTAATACATTGCTTCTGATAGGCTGATTTCAATGTTGAGATATGGTTACTGCACCTTCTGAGGCATTCTCTTGATTGGTTAATAAAAGTCGCTGATGGTCAATTAGCTGGGCAGAAAGAGTATAGGAAGGTTGGACTCCCTGAGACAGAAACAGGAACTCTGTGTTTTACACAGAGGAATCTTTCTTTCCACCAGGAGACATGGAAGCAGATAGATGTGTTTGAGAACTCTGGAAGGTATTAACAGGCCACATGGTGGTTTAGGATTAGGTGGTCCAGGTTAACTTAGATTAACCAATTGAGAGTCTGCTCAACCAAGGACTAATCATTGAAACATTAAAAGGTATTGGTGTACTTAATTATTGGGGAAAGGATCTCAGTGGCTTATAGGCTGCCAGTCCAAGCAATCCAGGGCCATCGGCCTCCCACTGAACCCCAGAGAATCTCTCACCAAGCCGCTGACAATTCTACCGCCCTAATAAAACAACTTATCATTATTAATGAGGTTATTAGTTAACAGAGTTTAGGTTGCAGGTGGTGAAGGCCACCGTTGGTCCAGGGCTTTTTCCCAGGACAAGTCAGGCCACCAGTTAAGGTGGGCCAGGCCATCAGCTGATATCCTGCCATGCCTCCAGCTGTTCCATTGGCTAATCTTATAGCTTATACTTATTAATAAATATAATTGATAATTAAATTGCAGTTTCATATAGGCATGTGCCAGCTAGTAAAAAGGTAGGCTATGAATTCAAAAGAGAGGAAAGAGGTGCCTATACAAGCAATCTGAGAGAAAGAAAGAGAAAAAGGAAATGATAATTACATTATAATCTCACAAATAAGAAGAAAAAACACACACACACACACACACACACACACACACACACACACACACATCAGCTCAGTGTGTTTGCCAAACTTTTAATCTCAATACAGAGCACACAGATGCAGGCAGATCTCTTTGAATTGGAGAGCAGCCTGATCTACATAGTGAGTTCCAGGCCAGCCAAAAGTACATGGTAAGATCACAAAGGAAAAAAATATTTTTAACCATTATCTCAAAATAAGGCAAATTTTGTATTTTGAGAAAGATGCAGATTAGAAGTAGCTGGCATGTGATGCGTAGAGAAAAACAGTAAGGATAACAAAGAATGAACTCATTTTAAACAGGAAAACTAGGGAGAGCATTGGAAATTCACATAGAAAGGGAGCAATGAGAGCTAAAAAGAACAGAATAATTTGGCAAAAAGGAAACAATCAGGGCATGACTCCAGCTTCATGGAGCCCTAGCAGAGCAGGAACAGAAGAAACCTCAACTGCTAAGCTAAGCAACTTGGGAGAAAGACTCAGACAATACTGCCACAGAGCTACCCCACAGTGCTCACAGGTCGCAAAGCCAGCTGATGATTTTAATAAGACACTGAATTTTCTGGCAGGAGGGGACACCAATTCCGTTTTGTCACACCCCTTGATTCTGAAAGCTGTGGCTGTGCACCATCTGGACAGAGAACCTATTCCTTAAAACTGAGGTACACTGAGAGTCTGAGACCATGGAACAGTCATCAGTCAAAGAGCCTAAAATAAACTTGCCACTACCCCAGGGTGAGAGATAGTCACAGGAGACAGCAATAGAAAGCAGGGGCAACAGATGCAGATACTCCACAAAATTCAGGCAGCTAAAGTTCAGCTCAGGGAGTCCTTTAGAGGATTCAGTACCTAAGAGACAATCTCAGAACTCAGAACAGCTTTGGGTTCTGATAGCCCCAAGTCTAAGGTCAGTAGAGGATTGTCCTCTGGAGCCGCATCTGTACCAGGAGATCAGTTGTTCCGACTGGGAACGCCAAAGCTCATGTGGACTGCTGAATAACCACAGCTGTACATTGTAGCAGGATGGCTGATGATTATGGATTTTGAATGTCTGCATACAGATAATCTCAGAGCCTTACTTACCCTGCTCCCACTTACATGCGCTGAAAGATAACCCAACCCAGGTTATGTGAACTGTGGAGTCTCAAGAGGGTGTGGAACTCTTCACAACCTATAGACTGGTCAGTGTGAACAAGCTGCCACAACACTTTCTTTTTTTTATTATAATGTTTATTTATTACATCAAGTTACATCTCCATCATAGTGTCCTCTTTCCACCCCTCCCGGTTCCACCCTCCTACCCTCTCCTCCCTCTCCCAACCATCTCACTCCACTTGTGGAGTGTCCCTACAAATCAGTTCAATAGTCATATGAGGGCAAAGAGCTTCCTCTCACCTTTATTTCTTTTAGTGGTATTCTGATATATATTACACATTTTATATATACATATTTTAAATATATTATATATTTTAGTGTAATTTGTGGTATATATTAACCTTCTATAAAATTTAAACTTTATATTCCTCATACATTTATTTGATTTTTTTCTTTTTTGAACAATCTACTCTCTCCAATTTTGACTTTTAAAATTTTATGTCTTGTGTTTCCCCTTTTTTCCCATTACTATAACTTCAAATTATTTTGACTTTGTTTATAAAGACTTTCGTGTGTATCTCATCTATTTTGTTTAAATATTTTCTATTTACTGGGAAACCATTTTATCTATTGTTTTTTTCAGTTCTTTCATAAAACTTTCTGTAGTCTTTTTTCCTTTCTTTTACTCAAACTTGTCTCAATACTGTCTCCTTCTATTCCTTGTTTCTTTATTTTACTCTATTACTATTTTCATATTTTCCCTAAGTAATCATAACTACAGTTAATTACTTAGTTTTTGTGACCTTTGGTTCTATGACAATCAGTGATATACTAGAAGGCATAAAGCTCATGTTAAGCATAATTTTGTATTTTATTTTGTTTGGTGTTGTTGCTGCTATACCAATTTGTTTTCTCCTCTATGCCTCAATCTGGAGAAGATCCTTCATCAACAGTCTACCCAATAAGATTCTCCAAGAGTACTGGAAGAGATATATGAGCTAACAGATAAACAGATTGAAACACAGAAATAAAACAAATCTGAAAAGCAAAACATTAATCCTCTAGAAAATGCAAACTCAATGGTTCTCAACCTTCCTAATGCTACAATCCTGTAATGAAGTTCCTCATGTATTGTGGTGTCCCCCAAGCATAAAATTATTTTGTTCTTCCTTCATAACTGTAATTTTTGCAACTGCCAGGAATCTTAATCTAAATATTTTTGGAGAGAGAGGCTTACCAGAGGGGTAGTGACCCACAGGTAGAGAACTGCTGTTATACATCAATTATTGAATTCCAAGAAACAGAAGTTGGTAAAATACTGAGCATCCCTCAAAAAAAAAAAAAAAAAACCCAAACGTTTGCTTAAAAAAAGATCAAAGACTTCAAAGGGATATGAATAAGCATACAAACAAACAAGAATAGGAACAAAGGGAACCCACCAATTTCAAACTTGGAGAGGAAAGTCACAACATTAGTTGAGAAATTCATTGAGGAAATTGATATTTTCAAACAAATATACATATTAGAAATTAAACCAGAATTTTATTAAACCATAGGAAAAATAATCACTAACAGATTAGACTAATAGAAACAAATGTTACAGATTAACGGCAAGATGGAAGAAATATAATACTCAACATAAATAAACAACATCAATAAACATGTTTACAAGTTTTAATAACTCTGTGACATGATCAGGAGCCCCAATTTAAGAGGCCATGATGCAGAAGCTGAGACAAAAAATGATGAGGAAAGAAAATATATTTAATTAAACTATCGACTGAAATTTTCCAAATGTAGAAAAATGAGTATTTAGCCCAAGAAGCATCTAGATGCTTAAATAGAAGTGACTTAAGAACCCCTCTCTAGTCATAGCTAATGATGCACATTCTGTAAAGCTGCATGGAAAACATCACTCGATCACAGCAAACATATCAGATTAACATCCACCTCCTAAAATACGAGGGAACAAAGAATGTATATGTACCTGTATATACGTGTATTTAGTATATATAGACACATAATATTTTCTGTTATTGGCATGGCATTTTACCTATATGTACATCTCTCTACGACATGTGTGCCTGCTTGCAAAGACCAAAGAGGCCACTTATTTCACTACAACTGAAGTAATAGACATTTGAGTTTCACCATTTCAGTGAGAGAATTGAATTTGGGTTATCTGGAAGGATAGCTAGTGCTCTTAACTGCTGATTGATCTCTCCAGCTCCCAAAATTATATATTTTAGGCCTTAAGAGCAATAACAACAACCAAAGCTCTTATGTACAATAAACGTATCTTTAAAAATAAATGGGAAAAGGTGGATTTTTAAAGAAAACCATCAACTAAAGCAACTGATAACAACAAAGCCAGCACTGCAGACTACATAATACTGCAGACAATACTGTGTTTAGGAATCCTAAAGGAGTGGGAGGTGTTTTAATTACAGAAAGACATTTTAATTACAAAAGCATCAGAAACAATTTGTTTCAGAGTAAAATAACTAAAGAAAGGAGAAGTAGAAATGAATTCTTTCGTAATCTAATAAACCAATGAACATCTGATAGGCACAGGGAAGTAACAAATAAAGCAACAATCCAATCAATAAGAAAGATCAATAAAATTACAGGAAGTAGAAATTGTTTTTTTATAATAACCAAAATGTAAACAGTTTCACCCTTTAGCTAAAAGTTACACTATACACACACACACACACACACACACACACACACACACACACATAAAAAATTCAACCATCTTTTGCTTCCAAGAAACACCATAGATGTGGAGTCAGAATGAAACCCATTTCAACTGGTAAATGGAAGCCCCAAACAAGCTGGCATGGTGCTTGTGAAATCTGATAAATATCATTCAACAAAAGTGCATCAGTAGAGATGAAGAAGCCTGTGCATTTTAATAACAGGTGCATTTACCATGGAGATATAAGAGTTATAAATATATAAAAATTAAGTTCACACCTGTATAAAACAATGCTAATGGAAATAAAAAAACTGATGGACGCTCATGAAATAATGGTGGGTGAAATCAATATGGCACTCTCAGGAACAGATAGGTCATGTAGAGTAAAAATAAATAAAATGGCTTCAGAGTTTACCCACACTATACACTACATAGACCTGCCAAATATTCCACCCACAGAAACAGAATACACAAATTTTCTTTCTTTCTTTTTTCTTTTTGGCTTATTTTCAAGACAGGGTTTGCCTAGGTGGCCCTGGCTGTCCTAGTGTCACGTTGTAGACCAGGCTAGCCTCAACTCACAGACATCTGCCTGCCTCTGCCTATCAAGTTCTGGGATTAAAGATGAGTGCCACCATGTCCAGCAATTATGGACAATTGTGAACTGCCATGTGGGTGCTGGGCCTGGGTCATTTGGAGGAGCAGCCAGTTCCTCTTAACTGTTGAGCCATCTCTCCAGCCCCATACAGCTTTCTTAATAGCCCATGGAACATGGAAATGGATTACATTTTAAGTTACACAGGAAATATTTAAAAATAAAAAAGAATCAAAATACTTTCTTATTTCTTATCATATTATGATGGAATAAAATACTAGATGGATAACAAGATAATCTACAAAAATTATGGAAATACTCAGAGATAGGTATTTGAGCACAAATGATCATGCAAGCGTGTCATTTTGTTAGTTACTATGACAGTCTATTACAGATATTCTCTAAGCTACTCAGAAATCAAGTTGTTAAGAGACAAGCAACATTTGCTTATCTAATTACTAGAAATAGATAGGGCATCTTCAAAAACCTCAAGAGATCTGCAGAATATGGCATTCAAAGATGTTTTCTTAAATTAAGATTTTTTTTTGATATCGAGACATGTCAGTTCCTGACAGCACCCCCTATTCTACCCTAAGAAGAAGATGAGCATCGAAGAATCTCCAGTGTGAGATGGTTGAATTAGTGGCAAGCCTATCTCTTGGCAGGAAAAACCCCTTGCTTCAACTGTAGACAGACTGCTGTCCAAAAAGGACAAAACTTGGAAGCAGGTAAGTCGACAGCCTAGCTCTGCCAAGACAGGGTAAGTAAGTCCTTCATAATTCCTGCTCTACAATCAATGTCTGTCAGAGAAACGGGACCAAAAGGCCGAAGATTGATGCTGTAACATATGGAGAGAAAACGGGAACTGTCCAAGTAGCCATTGATATGTCATTTCTTAGTTTTGGATGATGCAGGCCCTGCACTTCCTATATAATCAGATATATTTATCCCTCTCAGATATCTGAGGTGGTTGAAGAATAGATAGCTAGAGTCTCATGGTTTACTTTTGAGTTGTTTAGGAATCAAGAGGGTGTTCTGGATCTAAGAAGATGTTTTTAAAATTGTGATGCAAGTTAGTATGAAAGCTGAGTCAGATATAGAACTTTAAACTCATGGAGATGGTTAGATAGCAGAATGTTAAAGTCAGGGGCCAAATATGTATGGACTGGACATTGGGAATGTATGCTAAGCCATTTAACTCTCATAAATGTGGCGTATTTATTTCTGTTGTTTTGTATAGTATTTACTGTTATAAGAGAAGGAACCATTTGTTGGACTGAAAAGGGGAGCTTTTGGGGGGAAGAGGGTGGAAGGGTGGGACAGGAGGGGGGAGTAGGGAAGGGATTGTGACTGAGATGTAACTTGAAGAAATAAAAAAATAAAGTATTAAAAAAGGCAGTCACAAAAAATATCTACAACCACAACAACTCAAAATCACAAAGATCGTTGTGCTCCCCAGACTGCTCCAGCCAGAACTTCAGTAAATCCCTGAGGATCAGCTTCTCTCTACAAACTTCTTAGGACATTTAAATAGCTGAGCACAAAAGGATTGATCATCAAATGATTCTATTAACATATTAAACCATTTTTCCATTCTTATTTGGGCCCCAAACAGGTTTACTACGTCCCAAATCAGCAGGAAGTCATTTTAAGGGAACAACGTCCCATCCCCAGAAGGTGGGGAGGGTGTTCCCCCTCCGCTTTGGTTATTTGATGGATAATAGAAAATTTTGTTATTTAGGGGAAGAGACAACAAGCTATTAAATGGTCTTGTTAAATGGGTTTTGGAGGTTAGACCCAGGAACTTCTCTCTTATTCTTTTCTGTATCCTTCTTTCTCTCCTATGTAGGAGTGAACAGACTTGAGAAAAAATTGGACATAGACATAGTATAGGAAAGATCAAGAAAAAAGGACATATTATTGAATATGGCCTTATACCTTTGTATATTGATACAAAATTAATATTATATTTGGCTAAATTGGTATTGATCATTGTATATTAATGCAAAATTAAGATTGTATTGTGCTACATTGGTATTGATCTTTGTATATTGATACAAAATTAAGATTATATTTGGCCACAATGGTATTGACCCTTATATATTGATGCAAAATTAAGAGTGTATTGGGCTACATAGGTATTGATCTTTGTATATTGATACAAAATTAAGGGTAACACTTCTTAAAGGTATTGTACCTAGTAATGCTTAAAAATGAAATGTAAAGTTTTGGCCTCTTGCTACCAACCGTCATAAACTGGTTAGGATAATTAAGAAATGGAAACTAATAGTCATGCAAGCGTGTCATTTTGTTAGTTACTATGATAGTCTATCACAGTTATTTTCTAAGCTACTCAGAAATCATGTTGCTAAGAGACAATCAACATCTGCTTATCCTAATATAAGAGATAGATAGGGCATCTTCAAAAACCTCAAGAGATCTGCAGAATATGGCATTCAAAGATGTTTTCTTAACTTAAGATTTTTTGATATCAAGACATGTAAGCTCCTGAGAGCACCTCCTATTCTACCCCAAGTAGAAAATGATCATCTAAGAATTTCCTGTGGGAGATGGTTGAATTGGTGGTAAGCCTTTCTCTTGGCAAGAAAAACCCCTTGCTTCAACTGTAGACAGACTGCTGTCCAAAAAGGACAAAACTTGGAAGCAGGTAAGTCGACAGCCTAGCTCTGCCAAGACAGGGTAGGTAAGTCCTTCATAATTCCTGCTCTACAATCAATGTCTGTCAGAGAAACGGGGCCAAACAGCTGAAGAATGATGCTGTAATGTATGGAGAGAAAATGGGGACTGTCCAGGCAGCCACTGGTATGTCATTTCTTAGTTTTGGAAGCTGCAGGTCCTGCACTTCCTATATAATCAGATATATTTATCCCTCTCAGGTCTCTGAGGTGGTTGAAGAACAGATAGCTAGAGTCTCATGGTTTACTTTTGAGTTGTTTAGGAATCAAGAGGGTGTTCTGGATCTATGAAGATATTTTTAAAATTGTGATGCAAGTTAGTATGAAAGCTGAGTCAGATATAGAACTTTAAACTCATGGAGATGGTTAGATAGTAGAATGTTAAAGTCAGGTGCCAAATACATATGGACTGGACATTGGGAATATATGCTAAGCCATATAACTCTCATAATTGTGGCCTATTTATTTCTGTTGTTTTGTATTGTATTTATAGTTATAAGAGAAAGAACCATTTTTTGGACTGAAAGGGAGAGCTGTTGGGGGAAAAAGAAATACCTTAAACTAAAAAAAAGGAAGAGGATGGGGTGCTGAAGGGGAGTAGGGTGGAAGGGCGGGACTGGAGTGGGGAGTAGGGAGGGGATTGTGATTGTGATGTAACTTGAAGAAATAAAAAATAAATTATTAGCAAAAAATAAAAATGAAAAGAATCAAGGATGAAATTTAAAAGTTTGTGAAATTAAATGAAATTGAAATCACTTTGAGGATATAGCAAAGGTAGTTCTAGGAGAAAATTTGCAGCTATGAGTGTTCTGAATCAAAAATCAGATCACAAATAAATGAATATATGATATACCTCAAGATCCTCAGGAAATAAGAACATCCCAAACCCAAAAGTAGTGCTTGGAAAGAAATAATAAAGACCCAGGCAGAAATTAATACATGAGGGACTAAAAAGGGCATACTAAGACTTTACAAAACAAATAATTAACTCTGAAAAACAGGTAAGCCAGGCAAACCATAACAAGCAGCTGGAAAAATGAGTACTACAGTAGATGGTAATGAAATTCAGAGAGTATTAAAAATACTTTGAGGAATTATATTCAAAAACAAGGGAAAGGAAAAATTGGGGATACAGTTCTAGATATTATGATCTACAAAAATCAAAGCAAGGTGACATAAAGAAATTGGCCACTTCTATAAAAACCAATGACATTGAAGTAATAATATACTACAAACAAAGAAAACGCTAGGCAGACATAAGACTGTCAAACTCCTCTAGAGTTTTGAAGAGGAATAAAGAAGATAAGGAAGACATGACAAATATATAAATAGGAAGAGAGAACACAAATCCTACTATTCTCAAATAAAATGACACTATACTGAAAAAATTATATACCCTCTACTGTAGCACCCAAACCTGAAAAAAAAAAAAAAACCTTCCAGCAAATGAACAGGACACCAAATCAATGTGCCCAAATCACTAGACTTTCTACAGAATAATAAGAATTTTATAGAGAAAGAAGTAAATAAAAATATCTTATTTACAATAACTTCAAAGGTAAATCAAAATACTTAACAATAACCTAACCAAGGTTAAAATAACCTATACAATAAACATTTCTAACAGTGAAGAAAGAAATTGAAGCAGAAACTAGAAGATGTAAAGATCTCCTGTACTCTTGCAATAGCAAGATTAATGCCATAATCTGTAGATTCAATGCTATCTCCATTTGAAATTTCAGTGACATATTTCAAAGACCTAGAAAAGAATTTCAAAAAGCATTTAGAAGCACAAAGAGACCAAGGATAGCGAAAAACAACCCTGACAGAAAGAAAAACCATGAAAATATCATGATACCTGGCCTCAAGTTCTATGACAGAAATATGGTAGCTAAACACAATCTATAGCAATTAAACAGACATGTAAACCAATAAAACTGAATACAAGATGTGTAAATCACCCGTGAATTTATTGTCACTTAATTTTTATTAAAGTTCCAAAAACATAATTTGAAAAAAGACAGCCATTTTGGTCAATGGTATTGAGAAACCTGGATAACCACATGTAGAAGAATCAATGTAGATCCACATCTCTCAAAATCAATTAAGGATCATAATAGAAAACCTTGTCAATTCTAAAACTTTTTGTGGGAACCAGTGAGAATTCTGCAAGATACAGATATAGCCAGGGAATGTCTGAAAGGGATCCAGTAACTCAGGAAATAATTCCTAGAATTGGCAAGTGGGATTGAATGATTTATAAAATGCCTTTAAACAGTAAAGAAACATTAAACAAGATGAAGAAATATCTTATAGAGTAGGAGAAATTCTTTATCACTGATACATGTAACAGGATTAATATATAGAATCTATAAAGAACTCAAAAGTTAGACATAAAAATTGTATAAGCAATAAATGGGCAAATTAGTTAAACAGACAGGTTTCAAAACAAATACAAATGTTTAGTAAATGTTGGTAGAAAAGTTTATGATCCATAGCCATTGGATCATTAGATAAATTCAATTTAAAAGTATATTCAAAGCAGAGCTCTCATATGATACCGCAACATCACTCTGGGGAAGATCTCAAAGGAAACTTAGTCATCAGACCACAGAGACTTCAATAGCCATGTGTATTGTTGCTATATTAACAGTCAGGAAGAAAGGAGCTACCTTAAATGCCCAGAATCAGATGAATGAAGAAAGAAATGTGGGGTGCATACACAGGGCACACATACACAAGGGTGAAAGAAGAATTAAATTATGTCACTAATAAAAATAGATAGAATTACAGCTTGTCATATCTATCACTATAAACCAAATGCACAGAGACAAATGCCACATGTTTTTATCATATGCAGAAGTGTGTGTGTGTGTGTGTGTGTGTGTGTGTGTGTGTGTGTGTGTATGCACATGTATATGCCTGTGTGTGTGTGTGTGCCTGTGTGTAAAGGGAACTGTTTGAGAGAGAAAGAGGATCAGTGACTGAGGTCGAGAGGTACCATGGTAGGGGGCAGTTAGACCTAAATATGAGTGAGCTACAAATATGGATGCATATAATTGTATGGTTATAAATGTTTATATAAATATATAATAATAAAATGATAAGCAAAAACACTATAAACACAATCCAATCCTGTTTCTCTCTTCTTAATCCCCATATAACAGTCGACGTCTCTTCATTTTTCCATCTTTTTCTAAAAGCTGGTATAGTGTTGCAGTCCAGGGTGTTTATCCAGTGTGTCAGTACTGAAAACATTATATAAGAGTTTAGCTAGACAAGTAGCTTAGAAAGAGAAGAGATGCAGGTGTAGATCTAGAGGTACCTGAAAGGAAAGTGAGCTTATTTTCAGATGGAGTGGCTTGCTTTTTCTTCCTTCTAACTTTTCTATTTTATGTCATCATTCCCTGAGGCTTTAAGCCATGTGTGTGCTTCTTTAAATAACCTCACAAGATAAAAGCCAAGCACATCAAATCACCAGGCATTGATGCCTATCTGTAAAACATAATCACACACTAATCACAGAGTGTATAGATTTGCTTCCTTCCCCAAGGCAAGATGCTCCTTGGCACCTGTGGAGGTGAGCCCAGCATGAATGATATGCTGCTGGCAGTCTTTTCATACCTGAAAGACCATTGACAAGTCACACAAGCACATAGTCCAACAATCCTCACATTTGAATCTGCTGTGCAATTACAGATCTAGAAGAACATAGAGTGCTTCTGTGCCTCCGCCTGGTCTGTGACTGAAGTCCTCATAACTGCTCAATATATCATCACTGACTACATTTGAGCATCTAACTTAAAATTTATCAAAATTTTAAAACCAGTTCTGTGGAGATGATTTAGTCGTCAGAAGAAATGGTTGCTTTTCCAGAGGATGCAGGTTAAATTCCCAACACTTGGTAGCTCACAACTATCTGCAACTCCAATCCCAGGAGATCCAAAGCTCTCTTCTGGGCTCTACATGCAAGTTGAACACCCATGGACACACATCCAAGTAATATACTCACCCCACATGGAAAAATAAATTAATAATTTTTTAAAGTTCCCAGCCATATATGGTGGCTTCTACCTAAAATCACAAAATCAGGGAGGCTTAGACAGAAGGGTTTCTGTGAGTTTGAATATAATCTGAGCTACATTCTAAATTCCAATATCTTCTGATCTACAGAACAGGATGCTGCTGCAAAACAAATTCTGCTCTCCATAAAATAAAACCCAGTTCCACCACCACAGAAGTTACCTTCATGTGCTGTAGTGATAAGTGGTCATAATGCTGGATATTATAAATATAGAAAATTTCTACCACTGTGAAAATTTCTATTGGACAATGCTGGTCTTGGATGCAGTAGATGGTGAACTTTTTTTCTATGAGATTGGGAGTCCTCTGTATTCATAGTTACACATGGAGAGTCATACATTAGTTGGGAAGAGTTCTTCTAGACTTTAGAGCTTTTTGCTTATGGCTGCCAATCAAATCTGTTACCTTTAAACATAATTCCTCATTTTCCTGAGAAATAATGTATCTCTGAATGTGAATTGATGCACAGACACTCTACAATAGGAGGACAAATGTCTATCAGCTAGATCCACATCTGTCATTGGAACAAAGGATTTTATATAAAGAATTGCTGATAGTTAAAAAAAAAAAGTTGTTACCTAACATCATTAATGCAATACATAGACAACAACTGAAAGTCATTTCTCTTCCTTGGATTGAAGAATTGTTCTAGACATTGAATCTGATCATAGAAAACAGTCTAGAATATCTCCCTATACTGGGAAGCATCTCCTGTGAGTAATGGGAAAAAATCTTGCAAAGTACACTTGTTTGTAGCAATAGAATACTAAACAAAAATCAAAACAAAACACAGAAGAAAACAAAGCAACTCCTATAGAGGAATTCTAATTCAGAACATGGCTGGTCTGGCAAAAGATCTTATCCAAGCACCTTCTAGGTCTGTGTAATCCAGAAGGAATTCAGACACAGCTCTAATCCCAGGAGACAGATGCAAGCAGATATCTAAAGACAGGGCCAGCATGCTATAGAGCAAGTTTCAGGTAAAGAAAAGCTTAGGTCCAGGTATAATGGTACACACTTTTAATCCAAGCACTCAGTAGATAGATGCATGCAGATCTCTGAGTGCTAGTCAGTTCTATTCAGGCAGTTCAGTTGATTCAGTGAGTTGAGAGGCAGTGCAGTAGAGCTGTGTTCCTGGAATTTCAGTTTATGAAATTCAGAGGAAGTTTTACTAGTAGAATTTTACAGGGACAGGTTGAAGAGAGAACAAGCTAGACACAGGTGAAAACCGAATGAGCCAGAGAATGAGAAGGAACCAGATGATTAGAACAGATTGCTAGAGTTAGGTTGAGGTTAAGCAGAGCAATTCAGTCAGAACCTGAGGGAATCCAGTTTGAAGCAGTCAGTTAGGAGAGGAGTTGAACCAAAACAGCTGAATTAAACCTGCCCGCCAGAGTTCAGAAAGTGCTGGAAAGGGTTCTCAGAGACTGAAACATTCTAGACATAGATTAGATTGTACAGAGGCTAAAAACTTCTAGGACTAGGCCTAGGTTAATAGATGGAGGAATAAGTCTCTAAGAAGACAATTATATCAGGTGAGTAAAAGTTATTTTTACACCCCCCTCCCCAAAGTCATTGGGGACATTGCTTCAGGAAACTGTGCCAGAACAGATTAGAGAAAAAAAAAATGCCAAGGAAGCATTCCCTACAACCTTTCCAACATACTTGCTTTTCCCATGTTTTCTAATGGCAAATAAGAAAAAAGCACATGGCTGTGTGAAAAACAAAACAAAATAAACAAACAAACAAAAACAAAGAATTGAAAGGTGTCAGATAGAAATTTAGTTTTGAAGGTGAGAGACAAAAACTTAGGAGTGCATACCTAACATGGTATAAACTGAGGGAATACATAGGAAGTCTCAATCACTAGTGAGAGAGCCACCATGGACCACATGCCCAGTGGTAGGGTGGTTGTCGTCATCATTCCAAAACAGTGATCCACCAAGATACTAATAATAACAGAGCAATACAGTATGAAAACAAGTGTCTGTCCTGTCTTAAACCACATTCCTCACATCTGATGATATCAACAAAAGTAAGCTCATCATAATAATTAGATGATTTTAAAGTTTGTATTATACAATTTTGAGACATAAAAGAAGGAAATTAAAAACATCAGAATATGGAAAGATCTCCCATGATATGTACCAATAGGATTAATATTGTGAAAATAGCCATCCTACAAAAAAGCAGCCTACATGTCCAACTCAATCCTCCATCAAAACCACTACAAAATTATTCACAAAAAATTAAAAAAAAAAACTGTCTTTAACTTCATAAGGAAACAGAAAAATCCAGGACAGGGAGAACAGTCCTGAATAAGAAAAGAACTGGAGACATCACCGTCCCAGATTTTAAGCTGTACTACAGAGTTATAGTAATAAAAACAGCATACTATTGGCATGAAAACAGATATGCTGACCAATGTTAAAGAGGTGAATGTGTGAATGTAACTCCACATACCTACAGATATTCCAATGGAGTATCACTAGGTACTAGGTATATTACCCATACTCCTGAACAGGCCTCATCCCAGGAATAGTTGTCCAACACAAAATGAACTCTATGTTATTTTATTTGTTTATTTATTTACTTGTTTGTTTGTTGGGGTTTTGTTTTGGCAATTTTTCGTCTTACTGTTTTTTGTTTATTTTGATTGATTTTTGTTTTTAGAGAAAGGGAGAGGGAACATGAGGTTGGGAAGTTAGGGAGCTGGAAGAAGTTGGGGGAATAGAAGGACATGATCAAAATATACTATATGGAAAAAGGGGTTTTTAATAAAAAATGAAAAAAGAAGATAATTAGAAGGCATTTACATCTCAAAGCTTATCCAGCCTTTTTTCTCCTGGTATACTGACACAGTGTCATGAGAGAGGTGGCTACACATCCTTCTTCAAGGCATATGTGTACAACAAGGATGAAGACAAGTTCCTGGATGCATGTGGTGAGTCCTCACAGGAGACATTTGGAGTGAAACTGGTGGCTTGATAAGAATAGAACAATGTCTAAATATTCCAAATCCTTATGAAGCCAAAAACAGAGCGAGGTATTACCACTTGGGTTGGTCAGCACATCACCTCACAGATTACAATGTAGGCTGCAACATTAGGTATTAGGAATTGTGTTTGTATGTCAGCCCATAAGTGCAGATTCAGCTTTAGAAAACTATTCCTTTACCTAGGTTATCTTGTTTTCAAAATTTTAGCAATTGAAAATAATATACTATTTTCCACGTGAAGTTTCTAGTGAATCAGACCTTAGAGTTGTTTTGACCCTTTTCTCCACAGGAGGGAATTGTAATGAAGAGCATCACCAGGATTACAGGGACTCAGTCTCTAGCTGGGATATGCTGCCTTCTCTACCATGGCTTCCACTCAGGAGAGAAGTCTCTCACAGCCTCCAAATGACTCTAAATTTGCAGAAAACAGGGTCAGGTGTGTAGAAAGAGGCTCTGAGGCCCCTGCTCCTTTTCATGACCCCTAGCTTCAGTACTCTAGGTCCACCATCAGGAGTGTTGTAAAGCTGACTCTATACTCTCCAAACAGTTACTCACAGGAACACACCACAGCTCAGCAGCAAATTGCAGCCTTAAACAAGCAGTCCTTTTGGTTTAGATTCTTAAGCAGCTGAAGAGAAAAATGCTTTTCTTTTGACCTGGACCGTGTCTGATTTGAGAAAGCAAATGTACAGTCCTAGCCTCAAGATGTCATTCAAATGTCAAAACGATAACCAGAGCACTGAGTGTACTCCCTCTGCCACTTGGCTTAGGGCTGTGGATACATTTGTTTATGTTAGTGTCTAACTGTCATGACAAGGCTCCCTCACATGTAAGGTTGATTCCCTTGGACAGTTGTAGGGATTTTCCTACTTCCATAGGTGTCAATAGGGAAGAAAACCAGAGCAGGAGATACATGCTCTTGATAGACATCCATACCCACCCTCAACTAGCAAGCCCCTGCTTACTATGACATGCATGGGATACATGGTGATGCACAGACTGTAGGTCAAGTTATTCATGCTTAGGCTCTGAGAATTTAGGTGAGACCTAATAGCCTTCGTAGAGGGAAAACAACATCACGACTTCAGAGACCAGCTCCTCTTACACATCCTCCCTCCATTCTGCTGTGTCCACCTGTCCACTTGCTCATCTTTTAACATGTTAGTTTGACTTTGTGTAAATTTTCCTAGGGACTGCCTTGTGTAGACTGTGTACCTCGTTATATCTGAGGTTGTTACAATTATGGTGTGATCTGTAATATTCCTGTAACATTGTTTTTAAAAAAAAAAAACACCGTACTCAGGAGGGTGATCTTAATTTATAGGACTTAAAGCAAGTATAGTTTTATTGTGCTAAGTAAACAAACAGAACTAAAACTGAAAAACAAAGCAGAATAGGAGTCCACCTTGTAAGTGCTAACATCTTCTGGGAGTGTTGCCTATTTATTTCAAAATGCTATTTTTCCCTATTGTGGACTATTATTATGTATACTCAAAATCTATTTAACACAGACAACATAAAAATCAGTGCTTTCTGAGTTGTCTTATAATATCTGTCTTATGTTTGTGATAACATCAAGGAATGAAATATTCAGTATTAGATTTAAGAAAGAAGATGCAACATTTTACACTTTAAAAGGTAGAAAGCCAATACTGAAAGATGTTGAAGAATTAAATACTAGAGGCTCTGCATATTCATGGATTGTCGATTTTCGTAAACATTGTTAAGATTGTAGTGTTAACAAAATACATCATACATCGTAGATTTTTTTAATGTTTATTTATTACTTCAAGTCCCATCTCCATCACAGTGCCCAATTTCCACCACTCCCAGTCCCATCCTCCCACCCTCCACCTCTCACTCCTAGACCACTCCTTCAGAGTGGGGTGTCCCTACATATCAGACCCCTACAGCAATCATATGAGGGCTAAGAGCTTCCTCATATAGTGGGGGCCTGCATGACAGCACCACTAGGGCAAAGTGTCTCATTAACAGGTAAAAAAGTATAGGTTCCTGTTCCTTTTGGTGTGTTGGTTGTAGAATAGCTATCTTGTACTATATATCTAAAACCCAATTATAAATGAATACATGCCATGTGTATCCTTCTGGGTCTAGGTTAGTTCACTCAGAATGAGCTTTTCTAGTTCCATCCATTTGACTGAAAATTACAGGATTTCATTTTTTTCTGATAGCTAAGTAGTATTCCATTGTGTAGATGTACCACAGTTGTTTTTAGTTGTTGTTGTTGTTGTTGTTGTTGTTGTTGTTGTTGTTGTTGTTTTATCCATTCCTCGGTTGAGGGACATCTGGTTTGTTTCCAATTTCTAGCTATTGCAAAAAAGGCTGCTATGAACATAGATGAGGAAATGTACTTGTGGTTTGGTGAGGAATCATTTGGATATATACCCAGAAGTAGGATGGCTGGGTCTTGAGCTAGAGCTATTCCAAGTTTATTAAGATATCGTCAGACTGATTTTCATAGTGGTTGTACAAGTTTGCACTCCCACCAGCAATGGAGGAGTGTTCCCTTTTCTTCACAACCTCACCAGCATTTGCTGTCATTAGAATTTTTGGTGATAGCCATCCTGACAGGTGTGAGATGGAATCTCAGAGTCGTCTTGAGTTGCATTTCTCTGATGATTAAGGATGCTGAGCATTCCTTCAATTAACTCACGGCCATTACATATTCCTTCTTTATGAATTTTCAGTTTAGCTCTATTTCCCATTTTTTCATTGGATAATTTGGTTTCTTAGTGTTTAATTTCTTGAGTTCTTTATAAATTTTGGATATTAGCCCTCTGTCAGATGTGGGATTGGTAAAGATCTTTTCACAATCTGTAGGTTGCCATTTTGTTCTAATAACCGTGTCCTTTGCCTTACCTAATCTTTTCAGTTTCATAAGGTGCCATGTATTGATTGTTGGTCTTAGAGCCTGAGCTATTGGTGTTCTGTTCAGGAAGTTGTCACCTGTGCCAATGAGTTCGAGGCTTTTCCCTACTTTCTCTTCTATTAGATTTAGTGTGTCATGCTTTATGTTAAGGTCTTTGATCCACTTGGACGTAAGTTTTGTGCAAGGTGATAAGTATGGGCCTAATTTCATTCCTTTACATGTCCACATCCAGTTAGACCAGTACCATTTGTTGAACATGCTGTCCTGTTTCCATTGTACAGTTTTGGCTTCCTTGTTGAAGATTAACTGACCATAGGTGTGTGGGTTCATTTCTGGGTCTTCAATTTGATTCCATTGATCAACTGGACTGTTTCTATAAGAGTACCATGCTATTTTTATTATTATTGCTATGTAGTATAGCTTGAAATCTGGGATGATGATACCTCCAGATGTTTTTTGTTGTACAGGATTGATTTAGCTTTTCTGGTTTTTTTTTTTTTTTATTCCATATGAAGTTAAGAATTGTTTTTTCCAGGTCTATAAAGAATTGTGTTGGTGTTTTCATGGGAATTGCATTGAATCTGTATATTGCTTTTGGCAGGATGGCCATTTTTATTACGTTGATTTAACCTGTCCATGAGCATGGGAGATCTTTCCATCTTTGATGCCCTCTTCAATTTTTTCTTCAAGGACTTGGAGTGCTTGTCATACAGGTCTTTCACTTGCTTGGTTAGAGTTACCCCCAGGTATTTTATATTGTGTGTGGCAATTGTGAATGGTATTCTTTCCCTAATTTCTTTACCAGCCCATTTATCTTTTGTATAAAGGGCTTCCATTTTTTTTTTTGAGTTAATTTTGTATCCAGCCACTTGACTGAAGGAGTTTATCAGTTGTAGGAGTTCTTTGGTAGAATTTTTGGGGTCACTTATGTATACTATCATGTCGTCTGCAAATAGGGTTAATTTGACGACTTCACTTCTAATTTGTACCCCTTGATCTCTTTTAGTTGTCTTATTGCTCTAGCTAGGAGTTCAAGGACTATGTCGAAGAGATATGGGGAGAGTGGGCATTCTTATCTTGTCCCTGAGTTTAGGTGGATTGCTTTAAGTTTCTCTCAATTTAATTTGATGTTGGCTACTGGCTTGCTATATATCACCTTTATTATTTCTAGGTATGGTCGTTGTATGCCAGTTCTCTCCAGGACTTTCAGCATGAAGGGTTGGATTTTGTCAAATGTTTTTTCAGCATCTAGCAAGATGATCATGTGGTTCTTTTTCTTTCATCTTGTTTATATGGTGAATTAGGTTGATGGATTTTCATATGTTGAACCATCCCTGCATTATTGGGATAAAGCTTACTTGATCATGTTGTATGATACTTTTGATTTGTTCTTGGATTCAGTTTGTCAGTATTTTATTAAGTATTTTAGCATCTATGTTCATGATGGAAATTGGTCCGAAGTTCTCTTTCTTTGTTGGAGGAATTCCTAATGGCTGAGAGACACTTGAAGAAATGCTCAGCATCCTTAATCATCAGAGAAATACAACTCAAGAGGACTCTAAAATTCCATCTCACACCTGTCAGAATTCCTAAGATCAAAAGCGCAAATGACAGCACATGCTGGCAAGGGTGTGGAGAAAGGGGAACCCTCCTCCATTGCTGGTGGGAGTGCAGGCTTGTGCAACCACTATGGAGATCAGTATGGCGATATTTTAGTACTTGGATGGGAGATATTTTAGAAAACTTGGAATAGCTTTGCCTCAGGACCCAGCCATACCACTTCTGGGTATACACCCAAATGACTCCTCATGGAGTCATAAGGAAGTTTTCTCATCTATGTTCATAGTAGTCTTATTTTATTTTTTTTTTTTTTTGGTTTTTCGAGACAGGGTTTCTCTGTTTAACAGCTCTGGCTGTCCTGGACTCACTTTGTAGACCAGGCTGGCCTCGAACTCGCAAAGATCCTCCTACCTCTGCCTCCCAAGTGCTGGGATTAAAGGCGTGCGCCACCACCGCCCGGCTAGTAGTCTTATTTGTAATAGCTAGAAACTAGAAACAACCCAGATGTCCCTCAACAGAAGACTGGATTAAAAAACTGTGGTACATCTACACAATGGAATATTACTCAGCTATCAGAAACAATGAAATTATGCAATTTGCAGCCAAATGGATGGAACTAGAGAAGCTCATCCTGAGTGAGCTAACCCAGACTCAGAAGGATGCACACGGCATCTATTCACTTATAGTAGGATTTTAGCTATATAGTACAGGATATCTATACTACAACCAATGCACCCAAGGGAACATGGACATAGACTTTTTTTTAAAAATTTTGTTTGTTTGTTTTTTAGTTTTCTCTTCCTGGCAATGAGACACTTTTCACTGGTGGTACTGCATTGTAGACCCCCAGTGTATGAGGAGGCTCTTGGCCCTCATATGACTTCTGAACTGGGGTGAGGGACTGTTATGTAGGGACACTCCACTCCAGAGGAGTGGGATGGAAAGGTTAGAGGGTAGAGGGTGGGAGGGTAGGGCTGGGAAGGGGGGAAAGAGGACAATATGATGGAGATTATTATTATTATTGTTATTTTTAAATTAATTTCTTCAAGTTACATCTCAATCAAAATCCTCTCCCTACTCCCCCCTCTGGTCCCACCCTCCCAGCCTATTCTTCCTTACCCCCCAACTGCTTCCTTTTTCATTTTTATGTTAAGGTATATCTTCCTCCCCAACAGCTCCCCCTTTCAGTACAAGTAGCTCTTTCTCTTATAACAACAAATGCAATACAAAACAACAGAAATAATTAGGCCACAATTATGAGAATTATAAGTCTTAGCATACATTCCCTATGTCCAGTCCATACATATTTGGCAACTGACTTTAACATTCTGCTACGCAACCATCTCCATGGTTTAAAGATCCATATCCAACTCAGCTTCCATCCTAACTTACATCAGAATTTTAAAAATATCTTAGATCCAGAGCACCCTCTTAATTCCTAAACAACTCAAAATTTAACTATGGGACTATAGCTATCTAATCTTCAACCATATCAGAGACCTGAGAAGGATAAATATATCTGGTTATACAGGAAGTTCATGGCCATCAGCTTCCAAAACTAAGAAGTGACATACAACTGGCTGCCTGGAGGCTATATATATTGTATGAAAAAATATTTTTAATACAAGAAAAATATAGAAAGACAAAAATTTAATAAAAAAATTCACTTAAATTATTTCACAAGTAACTTACAGTTTATTTAATATGACCAAAATTAATTAGATCATATAGATAATTAATTAGTTCATATGCATGAAAACATAACATTGTGTATATATATATATATATATATACACATACACACATATATATGAACAATTCAAGGTTACCCAGTAGGAAATGGGCTTGAAACAACACAATATATATTATTAAGAGTAATATTTGCATTATAATGTCTGTATTATGATTTCAGCCTCTTGTACTCACAGATGAGAAACACAACCAACCAAACTGTGGAAGACAATGTAATCCCAGTTTGAAAACAAAATTCTATGGTCTCTAATATCTTCATATTCTTATAAACCCTTTATCCTGTTCATTACAGTGAAATATATCTTTTAAACAATATTAAAATCAACTACTTTGTTTAAAAATTGCAACACAAAAAAATGAGTAAACCTTTACTATGTTTTACTGACTCAGTTTTTAGAGAATTGGTGACCACAGTTTATTGCCCCAAGAAACTTATTCATTTTCTGCCCTGAGCCTAGAAATTTTATTCTTCTTTATTCTTGGAATTGAGGAATTCTTCCCTCCTACCAGCCACCCTCCAGCATGTCACCTGGTGGTTGTTTACTTAGCCTGTGGCTGTTCAACCTCTGCAAATGCTTATTAAGTGGTACTCTTGCAAAGACCTTGTGGAGTATAAATGGATGTTACTGAAAATAAGCAGCATTGTGAGCTGAGCCTTCTGTAGGGTTGATTAGACCTTAAATGGTTGCGGAGAGGTTGGAATGTTACAGGTTCAGAGCCTAATTATCTTGGACTAACTTTAGCCATCAAGTTATCCATTCCTTGGCCACCTCTGTATCAGACCTAATATCTGTGTCTATAGATAAAATCTTTTGGTATGCATTAACTTAAACAAACAAAAAAGTACTAGTGTCCTTTAACCAAAAGACTAAGAATACCATCAGATAATGTCAGGGACCTATGACAGAGATTTCCCTGTTCTGCTTTAACCCACCTACTTAATGTTTTTTTCCCAATGTATTTGAAAATATCTTGATTTGTGACTTTCTTTGTCCATTATTACAGAGCTTCATGAAATTGTTAGCATGTTGGAATATAGAATCAAGGGTAACCTAAATCTGTGTTTTCACATCATGGTCACAACAAATTTAACTCCAATGGAACCTCTCTATTATCCTTTTTGTAGTAAAAGATGTGTTTTAACATTGATAGGAGTGTTTTCATACCATTTTATACTTATTTTCCAATTTCACTACATGTTATACCATACAGTGTGCTAATTATAGTATTTAACATGTAAGATTTGCATTGTCCAAGTCTTTCCTCCCTTCTTTCTGTTTCCTACTGAACATAAGTAAGAGGACGCAGCAGTCATTAGCCAACTGATATTAGCAGGGCTAGTTTATAAGCACTTCACAGTGTATCATCTGCATGATTCATCCCTCATAGAGTTTATTGTATGTGTGTGTATGTATATTAATGATAGTTTATGTATGTATTAATGCATAAATGAAATGTATGTTGTTTGTGTATGAATCACAGAATGTGTATGTGTTCATGAGTAAAAGTATGTATGTGTAAATGACTGTGTATGAGTGATATTGTATTTGTAACAGCATGTATACGAAAGACAGAGTGGTAAGTATGAATTATAGTATGTTTGCATATGTACATATGTATGAATTATTGTGTATGAATTAAAGTATGCATGAATGACAGTATGTTCTTATGTATATGCATGTATGAATGATAATGTGTGTATTGAATTGTGTATGTTGTGCATGAATGACAACATGTTTGTGTGCGTATGAATGACAATGTATATGAATGACACTTTATATGCATATGTGTGTGAATGACAAGGTCTTACTAGATAGCCTACAAATATGAAAATCTCTACATAGTTGAGATTGGTTTCCTTCCTCTGCTTCCTAGTTGTTTCTAAATGTTAAGATGATGGTTAACCCATCTTAGTTGTCCTGTGCTAAATAGGTCACTGTAGCTAATGCTTAGTTTCTTAATCTGTGAAAGAAAATAATAGTGCCCCTTTTATATAATTGTCTTGAAGACTGAAAATAGAGTTAAAAACAATTTACTGTTAAATCATTTAATTAGCCAATATATTCTAAATAGGAAAAAATTGTGATTATCATATTTATTGTCCATCTTAGGTCCATGTACCTACATACAAGCAGATTTAATTTTATCTCTCTTAATTTTTCATTCTTTTTCTCTTTTAGAGTTACTTTTCTCATATGAGAATGACAAAACCATAAAATTTATTTAGCTGCCCTCCAAATAAGCCTTCATTTGTTGGAATTTATATTGAGTGAATCAATGTTCTTTCACTCATGTACATATATCACTCTCAATTTTGTGGTTTTAGTCTGTTATAGAGATAAGGGGGACTTGAAACATCTTAGGTAACAACAGGGCAGAAATTTTTAACAAAGAAAACAATGACTTGTTTACTTTTCTCTGTTGATTTAGTTTATACCATGTAGCAGGTCGGGAGGTCAGCTAGAAAAGACAGCAAGTGAAAGTAGTAGTTTCACATGTCTCTGTTGTAAATAAAAGACAAGTATGACTAAGAAATGAAAGTAAAGAAAAATATGGGGCCTGCAGGATTTGCAGAGTGTGGAAATGGTTCCAAAGCCTTATTCTCCTTTAAATAGATTGAGAAAGCAGGTTTTATTATTTGAGAAACTAAACATTCTGACACGATAGCACTTTGGGAGTGCGCTCGTCCTAAAGAATAGTTTAAGGTCATACATAGCTCCAGAAGGATAGATGGAAGATACATTTAGCTCTGGGAATGCTTAACTCATGTCATAAAGTTTTAACTTTCATACTGTCAGAACATACTATACAGACTACTGAGAGACATGTCATGTAGTACTACAAACTACAAACTACACCATCCACAAATCAACCAGTCTGGTAAAAAGTATGCATTTTGGGCAATAGTGGCACTACTCGTATAGATGTAAACAACCAAAGATCCACTACACAGGACAAACCTGATGTCTCATATGGTAAGCATGGGCAAGAACCCACAGATGTGGAGGTCATAGGCCCTAGGGGAAAACCTAGGGCCACTGTCATTTGCAAAAACAGAGTTTCTACCACACTTTCTTCTAAAATATTTATGTTTACATCCTGTGAGTGACTACTCCTCATCAGAGAAGTTACTTTTTGCAATATACATTGGTTGATTCAGAGATTTCTAAAACCTAAGTTACTGAGTGCTCAGCCTTAGTGAAATATCTATATCACTCTCCCTCCCTTCAAGGCTCAAGCAATATCATAGAAGCAGAAGCAGAAAGACCTTAAGAGCTTAAGTTTTGGGGAAGACTGGGGTGAAACTTTCTTCTTGACATGAAAGTGTAATTGTACTTATGAACCCACAGCAGCTGTTGCTACCTGTATAAGATAAGCACAATATCAAACCAGTCAACATTATAGCATGTAAGGAGAGTGTTGAGGGAAGGTCTAATATTGTTTCTGATACATTGAATTTAATGCTGAGATCTGGTTACCGCCCCTTCTGATGCATTCTCTTGATTGGTTAATAAAAGTCACTTATGGCCAATTAGCTGGGCAGAAAGAGTATAGGAGGGTGGAACTTCCTCAGATCAGCATAGGAACTCTGGGCACACAAAGACACTCTCTCTTTTCGCCAGGAGACACACGTCTGGAGAAGGCTGGAAGGTACTCACAGGCACATGGTGGTTTGGGGTTAACTTAGAGTAGCTAATTGAGAGTCTGCCCAGATAAGGGCTAAGCATTAAAACATTAAAGTTCTTAGTGTGTTTAATTATTGGGGGAAATACTGTGGCGGCTTATACGCCCTCAGTCCAAGCAGTCCCGGGCTGTTGGACTCCCAGACTCCCCTTGAGCCCAGGCGAATCTCCTGCCAAGCCACGGGTAATTCTACCGGCCTAATATAACAACTTATATTAATTAACAGAGTTTAGGTTACAGGTGGTGTAGGCCACCCTTGGTCCTGGGCCTCTTTCTCCAGGATAAGTTAGACAACTGGTTAAGGCACTTGGGCCAGGCCCCCAGCTTCTCCGCCAAGTCACCAGCTACTCCACCGGCCTAATCTTACAGTTTATACTTACTAATAACTACATTAATTAATTAATTTGCAGTTTTCAGGAGAGGTCTTTACTAGGCCTCACAGTTATCTCAGGAGCTATTGACCATTGATAACTTCATGGTTAAGCAGAGTTATTTTTCTTCAAAAATATAGCTCCTAGGAAGCCACCCATGCTCCAGGGAATAGCCCTCCTCCATCTCTGTACATATGGACAGTATTAATTGTACTTCATGGATTGTTAAAAAATAGAGACATGAGTTGTGAGTGGAATATGGCTGAGAATGGAGGACGTTCTGGGAACAATTAGCATGGCTGCCAAAGAATAAATTTTAAAATGTATTTTTAAAGAGAAAAATACATGCAATTATTAAATATGAGAATGCTATGCTATAAATTACTGTAATTTGGTATGCAATCATTTATAAATTAGCTGTAGAATGCATATTAAGAAAAGACAGGAACAGAAACATAATCAAAGTTATCTATGGAGGCTAGCAGGTTAAAGCACTGTATTCTCTGTCTCAGGCCCAAAGAACATTGCAATTTTGTTAAAGGATAGTATTTTCTTTTTAAAGTAAAAAGATATAAAGTTGTGAATAGTGTTTCATGTAACCTTTAGTAAACATAAAAATGGGTTTCACTGTGCTATTTTCATATTACATCATTATATTTTCTCACATTTGCCACCACCTTTCCCCTGTCCTTCCTGTCCTGCTTTCTTCTGTATCTCTTCTCAAGTTTTCATCCCCTCTTCACGTTCCTGTAATATCAATCTGTATATACATCTCAATAGACTCCAGGGATGGAAAATGACTCATAAGAGAAAGTATGTGATATTTTGACTTTCTCCCCTCAACCCCCAGCGGTTCCTGTTTCTTTCCCCCATTAGATCTTGTCCTCTCATGGTGTGAATAGCTTTTGTAATGTTTAAATATATTATTGTCTGTTCGTAGGGAAAAAGTAAGGAAATAAACCTCCATTGTCTATAAACCACACAATGAATGATAGTTTCTTATACCTGTAAAACATGTGGAAAGTATTTGGGATACAAAACAAAGGCAGAGGGGAAATAATTTATAAAGAAAAAGTCAGGGCTGGTAGGACAGGAAGGAAATGCATGAGGTAAAGGATCCAAAATATGTAGTGTATGTGTATACATTTTCATGTGAAAGACAATATTTTGCTGATTAAAATATCCTGAGCAATAACAAAAGAACTGAGGAGACCTAGCATACCATCATTCACATACCACTGTGAAACTCCTTAGCATTTGCCTTCCTAAATCATTCCAAATGTAAGTATATTCTCATCTAAATTAAAAAGATCAAACTGAAAACTATAATTATTTTGCATTTTGGTTTACAAAACAAATGTATATGTATTAATGATTATATTGCTTTAAAAACTAAATAAGAAAAAATGGCTTCTTGATCTGTTATGAGAAACCCATGGTTTATAAAGTAAAGTGACGTGCTTGAGGTGAAGTATGGGTGGCCTACTAGGTGTCATAGTTCTGAAGAAAAATTACTCTGCTTAACTGTGAAGTTATCAATAGTCAATAGCTCCTGAGATAAGTATGAGGCCTAGTAAGGACCTCCCTATATACATGGTGTAATGTTGACTTGTTTGATCTTATGCATATCTTATTTAAGTCTTTTCTCTGTGCAAGACTCAAATGGCTACAAGCTTCATAGGACGATCGCCCTGTGCTTATGTGCTGACTAAATCAGTGATTCTCAACCTTCCTAATATAACCCTTCAACACATTTCTTCAGTTTTGGTAATCCTCAATCACAAAATTATTTTTGTTGCTACTTTATAACTGTAATTTTTCTACTGTTATGAATTGTAGTGTAAATATCTGTGTTTTTCAATAGTCATCTGCAGTCCATATGAAAAGGTTGCTGAATAATCTAAAGAGGTCTTGACCCACAGGTTGAAAACCACTAGACTAAATCCTTAATTTGCTTTGTCATTGGTAGGACAAGCTATGTTAAAAAAAAAAAAAGAAGAAGAAGAAGAATTTAGGAATCATTTTTTAAATTCTCCAAATATACTGCAAATGAAACAAAAGTATTTGTTTGGGGGTGATAATTTAAACAATAACAACCAATATTTCAGCTTTCCATAGATCATTCTTATATTATAGTCCTATTTTGAATTCCTCTTTAGCAATTGTTGAAACATATACAAATAGTTCCTGAGATTCTGTTATCTCAGACTTTTCTTCTGCTATTAAAAAAAGAATATTTAAGGGGAGGAATGGCTAAATAATTAAGAGCACTTACTGGACAAGCATGAAGAGATGAGTTCAGATTTCTAGCATTCAACGTAAAAAGTCAGAAGTGTCTGTGTGTGCATACAGTTTAAGCAGTAGAGGGGGAAGATGAAGAATTCCTGGGATTTGCTGACTACCAGTATAGCTCCAGATTCAGTGAGAGACCATGTCTCAGAAGAACAAGGATACAGGGAGGGAGTAGGGAAGTGTGTTTAAAACACCTACTTACAGCACTAGACCTCCTCCTCTGGCCTCTACATTAGCACAGGGTCATATACATGTGCCAACACAAGTGTTCTGATGCCAAAACCAAATACACCAGATATGTGTGTATGTACACACACATATACAGTCATGTATCATACTCTCATCCATGCACATACAAAAAGTTCTTGAAAAAAATTTCATAGAATAATCAGTTATTCTATTTTTATTTCTTTATTTGTTTCTGGGTTACATGTGTACATGAGAACACAAACACACATACATATACACAGGCAGAGATCAGAAGTGTGTTCTCTCCTTTGACCAGGTGGGTTTATGGGATTGAATTTACCTCTACCTGCTGAGCATAATTTATTAAGTGGGTTGTGAATCTGGGAAGTCTAGAGTCTGGTGAGAGTCTGCCAGATGCCTCATACTATAATTAATAGGGCTGTTAGTATGTGGCAACAGAAATCAAGTGAAAACACCGCTCTGCTGTATAAAGAACCCACATATGCAGACAGAAAACTTATGTTTCAAATGTCTTATATAGGTCCTGCCTCCTGAAGATTCTGAATTTCAGAATGATTGTTGGGGACACTTAAGCTACAGCATCAAGTTTGTGCTATTTTGTTGTTTCATATGTCCCACTGATAAATCCTGATTTATAACCATAATGGAAATCCTAAAATAAACATCCGTCTTGTGTCTTTTGACAATACCTTCTATTCACTTGGTAATACCTTCTTTAAAAGGTTATATCTGCATTTTAGTGATATTAGTTTGTAGGCTTATTTTAAAATAATAAATTCCAAATGGAGTCTACCAGTCTGTAAACTTTCTCTAATACTTTAAAAAACATACAGCCTTTCTTTTTTAAAAAAATATTTTGGAATATAATTTTTTCATTTTTTCTTTTTTTGAGATTATTATTTATTCAGTTTATATCTGAAATTATTCAGATATATCTGAATTTATTCAGTTTATATACAATATAAAATATATATTGTAGCATTCTCCCTCCCCTCCTCTGGTTCCCATCCTCCCTCCCCCTTCCCCCATCCTCCTCCCCTTTTCCTCAGAAAAGGTGAGCCATGCCCCCCCCACACAAACCACCCCACCCCAGCACATCAAGTTTATAACTTGGCAGCTAAGCACTTCCTCTTCCATTGAGGCTAGACACCATAGCCCTCCAGCCTTTCAAGAACAGAGGTTTTTGTTTCATTTACGATGGTCCATTCTACACTTATACAGAAACCACAAATGCTAAGAGTGGAATAATAGTTCATAAGAAAGGGAGAAAGGAAGGGGGGGGGAAGCAGAAGAGAGAATACAATTTTTTTTTTTTTTTTTTTTTTGGTTAACATAGATTTTTGTTTCTGTTTCATTTTGTTTTCTCAAAGTTTGGAGAAAGATGCCTGTAACCGTACCAGATACTAGCTTTGGTAACAGATTTTACAATCTTGTACCCCTCCCATGTTAGCTGGTTTTGTTAAAAAATTCCAATAATCCATTATTGATTTGGTTACACATATTACCTGTTTTCTCTAGAGTTTTAAGTTTTGCCAAGAGTTACACAGAATATACTTGCATTCTTTGACTTTTTGTGACTGCAGTCAGCATGTTCCTTGTTTATCCACAGTCATGTAGACCTTAAGACATTGTTTTCTTTCCTCTTTTAATTCTGATTCTATGAGTTTTATCTTTTTTTAAATTTTCTGAAGTTATTGCTTGTATTTTCACTTTGTTTTACTTTCTAGGTGATTACCTTCATGTTATATTTTCTTTTTCTCTTTTGCTCTGGAAAGCTTTTTTGTACATCTTTTAAAATGACTGTTAACTTCCCTTACTCTTAATCTTACTTCTTATATTTTTGGTTGTGAGCCTAGCCTTTAAAGGCTGAGCCATATCTCCAGCCCAATCTTACTTCTTAATATAAAGGAATTGAATTAGAACTTTTTTCATAAATAATGCCTTTGCCATTTTTTGTATTATTGTAAAGTGACTTTTCCTCTCATATTTCTAAGTAGGAAGATAATTTCATTTCATATATCTACTAGGTCAAAGGTTATATAGGAAAATAGATTTTAAACAAGAAGTTTTATTATTAGTAGTAGTATTTTCTCATTTATTGGATTATATTGGAAGTGTGGCTTTTAAGATAATAATACTTACTGATATTATCTCCAGATAAGCACCTGATTTTTATAACTTTCAATTGAATGAAGCTAATTCTCCTGAATCCTAAAGTTTGCATCTTAATGCCTATTGAAATGTCCATTTAGTCTATCATTAATTTTTTTTGTTTTTCCATCATCTAGCTGCTCCTTATCTGAAAAGTCAGAGCTGATGTATGATACCATCATTTACATATAGTTTTCCTTGAATTTCTAGCAATTTCTCTTTGTTTTGTTTGGTATGTACAAATTTCCATTGTATTGTTTGCTTCACATATTTACATAGTATGTAATTGCTTTTTATTTAGGAATTTTATCTTTAACTTCCACCTAGTTTATAGCAGTATTTATTTTTCAAATTGCATTGTTTTACTTTCAGCTGTGTTTCTGAAAAGCAGACAGTCGACTCACAAATTCTCCATAGCTCAATGTAACAGTATTGGTATTTATTGGAAGAAATTAATCACTTATACTTGTAGAATGACATCCTTTTCTTTTTTTTTTCTTTTCCGCCTTTCTTTTATTAATTGTTTTTGAGACAAGGTCTCTCTCTGTAGTCATGGCTGTTCTAAACTCACAGATCTGATAGCCTTTGCCTTTGTCACTTTATATATGTATATATCAAACATTATTCTCTACATTATGTTTATTTTTATTGCTTTTTAAACTTTATCCAATTGTATAATTATGCTGTTATGAACTTTAATAATTTTCCTTTTGTTCACTTGCTGACTTTGAACTTCTACCATAGTGTATCTGTCATTAACTCCTTTACTTTGTCTCCATAATTATATGCATCTTTATTTGATATTTTATGGAGACAAGACATAACACTTCACCTACTAAAGTCCGATATCTCAGTGTTGCTTTCCTGTTTTTCTTCAATAGGTGGTGTATTCCCTTGCCCAGAGCTTCCTTGAATCCCATCTGCACTCCCTATTAGACTTCTAAAAGCCCATTACTTTATTCTGCTTTTTCCCATCAAAACTTGGTTTTGGATAATTTACTATCTTTATATTCAAGCACTTATAGAATTTTCCTTGCAGCATTAGTATATTAAGAAGTCTTTTCTAGTTCTTCACTCATACATCATCAGATAACCTGATTCAATTATCTTTCATTATAAATCCAGTACCAAGTTCTGAGATTATCAATGTTACCACTTCTTCTGTTTGATCTATTAGGAACTGTAAATTAATTGCTCTTTGAATGCTTAATTCTTTTTTGTGATGGTATGTGAGATTGAATTACTAACTACACTGTGTTCTTATGCAGTGTCTGTGAATGAAATCTTCCCTCAGTGCCATTATTCTCCAGTATCTGTAGACACTGCCCCAATAACAAGTGGCTTTGGAACACATGAAAAGTTTTGCTGTCAGCCTAACTTCTTATCCCCTGCATGTTTTCAAACACTTGTTTCAAACACATTCAGAATTTTTCACTGAGCTGAAAAATTTTTGGAGGACATTCCTTGATATATTGTCTCACATCTGTCTTCTCTGGAATGTGAAAATGTACCGACTCAAGTGTTCTTCAGCTCAGGGAATCTTTCTTCTATTACTTGTGTACTTACCTTTTATGAATCTTTTTCTTTTTCTTATTTTAGAACTTCTATTTCTTTTCTCACAAATCTATGCTCCAAACTGTCTGTATTTCCCTGTCATTCCTGCATAATTGTCTTATTAACCATGCAAGCACGCATAACACTGCTCCTCACTTTTATGTCATCCCTTCACTCTCTAAATAAAACAAAATAAAAATAGTAATGAAATTGTAGTTCTAGAACCTGTGCTGAGTCTTTTATATTTGTCTCCTGACATACTCTTGTATATTTTTAAAAACTGGTTTTCATGGCAGCTGTGTTTATTTTTTTAGTGGCCTTTTCACAATTTTCTGTGCAACCTGATTTTTAACTAGAAGCCCCATATAACAAATTGTCATTTCTTTTGGCTACTTGTTGAAATGCCTTACCTTGGATCCCTCCTGAGAACAGTAGAATCTACAGCCATCTCACATTCTGTAGTTCACACAGTTACTGGCAGCTCTGGCTTTTGAGTGTGTCATGTTCTAATCGCTATGTTCTCTAAAACTCAGAAGTAAAGACAGGAAACACACAGGTTGGTTTTTTTTTAATTTTGTTTTGCTTTGTTGTTGTTGTTATTTTTACTGTTATGATCAAAGAGATCCTGAAATTTAAAAATGCATAAAGCCCAGAAGATCTGCAGGCCACTAACTGACTCAAGATCTTTGTCTTAGGGTTTTGTGTTGAGCCATAAAATTTGACCCAATAGGAAGAAAGTATAAAAATAGAGTTGGCATACTCTCGCCTATTATCTCTCTAAAAGTGTTAAGTTGAAGAATATGAAACATCTAAAAAAAACTTTCCCAAAATTCAATCTAACTTCTCTTTAAAAAAAATAATATTTTTCATGTTTGTCAATGAAGTACATCAGTAGTTCTTCCTTGTCTCTTATCCAGTATTGAATGAATCATTTATAGCTTTGGGCCTCAAAGTCATTATCACTAAAAACTTTAAGCTGTTCTCACTGTCAAAAGCATCTTTTCCCAACTTCTAGCATCCTAACTGCCTTAGTCATATAACTTCTACACAACACTCCTTCTTCAAAGTACCAACTTAGAGTAAGAAAATTATTTTGGAGTAAAACTTGGCAAAACAACATCTTAAGTTGCCAACAAAATTTTCTGCAAGATTTCAAAACATTGAGCTTCAATATTCACTCTCAATCTCAAGCCAATTTTGCTCAAGGCAATGCTATTGTTTGAGCTGAAAAAAGAAATCAAACCTAACTGTGGTTATGTATCTGGCATGCATACATATGCAAACAATAGTTTTTCTAGTTGTTTTTTTTAATAATATAAGTTTCAAAATGTGTACACATATGGAATTTCTTTTCACCTTCAAAACATTAAAATCACATTGTGACCCCAAAGATGTGTTCCTCAGAAAAATAAAAGAATAATGTATATGCATTTCTATAGTATATATTCTTTTGTAGAGATGGAATCTCCCTTTCTTTCCCATTGCTTCTCTCAGGTTATGTTTAGCTACATACAATTATTGAAACAGCCACATACCTAACTCCTCGCCAAGCTGACTTAGTCAAATTGGCTTCTTTCAGCTTCTGATTGAATTGCTCTGCTTGACCTCAAACTAACTTTAGCAATCGATTCTAATCATCTAGTTCCTACTCATTCTCTGGATCACGCTGTCTTCTCCTGTGTCTAGCTTGTTCTCTCTTCAATGTCTCTCTGTAAAACTCTCCAGGCAAAAACTGACTCTAAATACCACTAACTGAACTGCCATGAACTCAACTCCACTGGCACTGCCTCTCAACTCACTATCAACCAAACTGCCTGTACAGAACTGACTAGAACCCAGTAGATCTGCATGCCTCTGTCTCCTGAGTGCTGGAATTAAAGATATGTACCACCACACCTGGACCTAAGCTTTTCTTTACCTAAACCCTGCTCTATACCAGGCTATCCTTGAACTCAGATATCTGCTTGCCTCTGTCTCCTGGGATTAAAAATCTATTTGTATTCCAGCCAGAAAACCCAAAAGTTCTTTGGATGTGATCTCTTGCCAGAGCAGCCATGCTCTGAATTTAAATCTCTTTACAGTTAGTTCTCTATGTTTGCCATATCCTCCATTTCACTATCCTCTTTTACTATTATACATGTATATATGAATGAGTGTTTGCCTTTGTGTATGTTTGTGTACTACATACATGCCTGGTACCATTGGAGTAAAGAAAGGGACATTGTATTCTTTAGGACTAGATGGTTGTGAGCTGCCATGTGAGTGCTGGGAATATAATCCAGTCCTCTGGATGATCTTACCCACTGAATCATCTCTCAGGCCCTCCATCCTCTTTTATAATTCCAAGGTTTGTTGAGTTTTCAATTTTTGCCATCCAGTATCTATGGGATTTATAAATGGGATTCACTTGTCTTAAACAGTGATGTAGATGAATTAGTAAATTCTGAAATTTACTTTAGAGCCCTTTGTAGTAATTATCATTATAGGTTGAAATTTCCATAGTCCTCTATAATTGAAGATGGTATCCTTTTTGTCTCTGCTATTTAGAAGCAATTGAAACAATAAACAAAATATATTGATTATTTTGCACCAAAAGTTGCTTCAGGGGGCTAGAGTGATAGCTCAATGGTTAAGAGCATTGGATGTTCTTTTAGAGGACCAAGGTACAATTCTTAGTTCATAGTCTCACAACTACAATTTCAATTACAAGGGTTCCAATACCTTCTTCTGGCCATCTACATCTCCAGGAACACAACTGGTACACAGACATATCTGCAGACCAATATTCATATGCAAAAGAAATTATTTTATAAAAGTTAAAAATAATAGAAATGCAATAATCTCTACTCAGATGGATCCTCCACATCTGTCTCCAGGGACTATCCAAATAAGTGTCCCTAAAAAGTCCCCGTGCACCCCTCTCAACCATCAGGATTTCAGCCAGGTACCATATTCAGCACCCTGGTCTAGTCTAGCCAACCCTATCTACCCCTCCCCCAAATAACTAGACTTCCTCCAAGACCTATAATGTGTATCTCCAATTTGCAAGTCCCTCCCTCTCTACATCAAACTCTATATACAACCAGATTTTTCACACTGTTCTGTAGGATCTAGCATGATCTATACTAGAGTCTAATATTCTTGATCCTCTCCTTGTTGAACCTACCCAATCCACAGATTTGCTCCCAAATTAAAGCTTGAGCCAGGACATATATCCTATATACAGCCACAGTCACACTTGTTCACCTAACATCAATCCATCAAACCATACAGAACTTATATGCGCAACCAAACTAGAACATTCTCTCTTCTTCCCCAATCTACTCTGCTCATATCAAACAAGTAACTAACATAAGAAGTTCACATTTCCAGAGCTTATCACAAAAATGCACACAATATGAAAAATCAAGCCAGAATCTTATCTCAAAATCCACTGATCCTATAGAAATGTTCACCAATGAGAATTACCTAAATGAACAATGAGATACAGAATTTAAATGAACAATCATAAACTTCAAAAGAATTCAAGGAATTTAAGTAATACACACATATTCTCTCTCTCAATAAGTTTAAAGAAATATTGTATTTATTTCCTGAGTAATTCCAAGGAGAAAAAACAAATATAAGGATGTTGGAAGCGATGAAAAAAAAAAAGAATCAAGGATTAGAGAATAAAATTCAATACTGATATACACATATTGAAGAGGACTCAAGATTAAATGAAATTAAGTGAATAAAAACCAATAACCAACAAGAATCCTCAAAGAAAAGCCTTACAAGTAGAATGAGTCAAGTAGGAGATAGAATATCAGGACTCATCAGTAAAGTAAACGATCTAGAAAATAAGCAAAAAATATTAAAATGTGTTTTTAAAACACAGGAGAGAAATATACAGAAAATGTGGGACATCGTGAAAAGATCAAACCCTTGAAATACAGAAATAGATGAAAGAGAAGAATACCAGATAATTAATGTAGACCAGTTATTCAGTAAGATCACAGGAGAAAGCTTCCCTAAACTAAGAAAAATCATACACGTATAAACACAAAAAGCACACAGATCATCAAATAGACAAGACCAGAATAGAAAATCCTCATTGTTAAAACACTAAGTACATAGAAAAAAGGGAGAATATTGGAACTGCAAGAGCAAAAACACAAGTCACATGTAAAAGAAAACCAATCAGAATAACAGCTGATTTTTCAGTGGGAACTCTGTAAGTCAGAAGAGTTTAGACCACTAAACATTAAATCCTAAAAGACCATGATGGTCAACCAAGATTAATATACCCAAAAAAACTATCTTTCACAACTGAAAAAGAGAGATAAAAGAGTTTTCCATTATAATATAAACAGTCTTTAAAATGATATCCAACAGAATGAAGCTAAAGAAAACACAGGAAGCAATATTTTGGACTGAAGGGAGGCATGTGCATAGTCAAGACACAGGGGAAGAAATAACAAATATTTGCAGAAGTTTAAAATAACTCCACATATTCCATCTAATTGATAACTCGCCCACCAAAAGACAAATTCTAGAAAATACTCATGCAAATCAAACAGCACATTACTGAATGATGATTGGGTCAAAGAAGAAATTGAGAAAGAAAAGAATTCTGGAACTAAATGAAAATGAAAACAAAACATAGTAAAACCTCTGGAACATATATATTTAAAGATCTAAGTGCCTACATCAAAAATTCAGAAAGAGCACAGTGCAAACAAATGAAATCCAAATCCAGTGAAAAGCAAGAAATAATAAGAATCAGAGAAGAAATAAATGAAGTAGAAACAAAGAAAACATTATGAAAATCAACAAATCCTACAGCTAGTTCTTTGAGAAGATAAACATGATTGACAAAATTTTACCTTAAGTAACCAAAAGAAAGAAACTGAGGGTCAAAATGAATGAAATCTGAATTGAATAGGGAAACATTATGATAGACATCAAAAAATTTCCAAATATTATAAGGGAATACTTTAAAAACTACTTTACTCCTAAGCTAGAAAAGAATTTTTTAAAAAGTTGAATTTCTAGATTCAGCCAAACTATCAAAATTAAACCAAGAAGTCAACAATTTTTATCAATAACAAATGGAGAGGTGTAAATAGTCATAAAAAGCTTCCAAAAGAAAAAAGATTTGTGGCCAGATAGATTTACAACAGAATTCTAGCAGAAATTTAACGATTTACACCCAATTTCCCTGATGAATGTAGAATCAAAAATACCAAGTAATATACTTGCAAGCTAAATATAGACATATATGAAAAAAGTATCCACTATAACCAATTTGGTTTGAGGCAGAGATGCAAAGATGGTCCAAATTATTTGAGTTCATATATGTAGTAAAAAAAAATAATAACCTGACTTAAAAACAAAAATCACATTACCAAATGAATAGATATGGAACAAATTTTTAATGTAATATTACTTGCCTTCATGATAAAAGTCCTGGAGAAAGTAGGACTAGAGAGAACATACCTCAACCTAATAAAAGCTACACATAAGAAACTCACAGCAAACATTTTCCGAATTGGGAAAAAAAATCTTGAAGCAGTCCAACTGAAGCCAGGAATGAGGATGAGACGTGCTTTATTATTATCATCATTAATTTTCACTTTTCTGCTTGAGGTACTAGCTATATAGTATTAAGACAAAATACTGAAGGTATGCATAAATAAAAAGTAATTAAACTATCCCTATTTTCAGATAACATGATGTTACACATTAAAGATACCCAAACTTCTACTAGAAATGATCATTAATTTTAGCTAAATGATAGAATATAGAATCAATTTTGAAAACTCAATACCTTTTTTATATACTGACAACAAATAAATAAAATATTTAGGAATAAAACTAGCTAAGGAATTGATGGAGCTCTACAAATAAATCTAATCATCTGTAGAAAGAGATGGGAAAAGACATCAGAAAATGGAAAGATCCTATACTTACAAGTTGATAAACTTAATATTGTGAAACTGACCACCTTATCAAATACCATTTAAAGTTCAGTCCAATCTCAATCAAAATCCCAAACTCATTCTTCACAAAATTAGAAAAAAGCTAAAATCCATATGAATCCACAAGAGACCCTGAACAACCAAATAAAACTTAGCAAAAATAACAGTGCTGGGAGAAATCACCATTCCAAATTTCAAGATAAATTAAAGAGTCATAGCAATAAAAAATGTGGTACTGATGAAAAGAGAGACATATAAATGAGTGGAATAAAATCAAAGTCCTAAATATGAATATATGTAACTACAGCCATTTAATATTTGTCAAAGATGCCAAAGACCTGCTAAAGAAAATATTGGATCTTAAAACAAAAAGTGCTGGGAAAACTGGAATGTCCACATGTATAAAAATAAAATTTCACCCATATATATCATCTTGCACTAAATATAACTGCAAATGGATTAAAATCTAAATATATATCTCAAAACCAGGAAATAGAAGAAAACAAAGGCAATGCCCTACATAGATGTAGTAAAGGACTTTCTGAATAAGATTACATTTGTCCAGAAATTCAAGCAAACAATTTTTAAGTTATACCTCTTAAAACAAAACAAAACAAAAATTCTGTACCTAAGAAACAATCAATTGAATGAAGAAGAAACACATGTAATTGAGAAGATTCTTTGCAGGCTAAATATCTGACAGAAGACTAATATCCAGGATATATATAAAAAAAAAACTCAGAAGAAAGAAAAATAAAAAGCAAAACAAAAATGACCTACTCAAAAAATAGGTTTGGATTCTGAACAGAGAGTTCTCAAAAGAAGAAATGAAAATAGCTTGAGAAAAATCTTGAAATGTGTTCGTTGTTCTTGGCAACAAGGGAAATGCCAATCAAAAAAACTTTTAGCTTTTATCTCACTCCAATCATAATGATTAGGATCAACAAAACAAGCAAAAACAATTGTTAGAGAGGATGTTGGGAAAGGGGATCCTCATTCACTATTGGGGAAGGTGAATACTTGTTTATCCAACTTTAAAGTAGAAATTTCAAAAAGCTTAAAATAAACTACCATGCAGCTAAGCTCTACCCCTCTTGGCATAAGCCCAAAGCATGGATATGCTTCTCTACAAATATTTTAGCATGTTCATTACTGCTCCATTCACAACAGCTAAGAAATGGAAACAACCAAAAAGTCATTTAACTGATAAGTAGATAATGACAATATAGTACACATACTCTATGCAATGCTATTATCCAGCTGCAAAGAAAAAATGAAATCATTTTGGAGATGAATAAGTAAAACTAGGAAGAATCATTTTCACTAAGGTAGCACAGATACAGAGAGACAAATGTCACATATTCCCTATCATCTGAGGTTCCTACCTCCAAAATTTATATTAGAGTATATAGCCTTTAGTAATTGCAGAAAACAGAGAATTAAAAACTGACCATTTAGTCAGGCAGTGGTGGTTTACACCTTTAATCCCAGCACTCAGGAGGCAGATGAAGGTAGACCTCTGTGACAGAGAATTAAAAACTGACCATTTAGTCAGGCAGTGGTGGTTTACACCTTTAATCCCAGCACTCAGGAGGCAGATGCAGGTAGACCTCTGTGAGTTCCAGGCCAACTTAGTCTACAAAGCAAGTTCCGGGAGAGGCAGGGCTATACAGAAAAGCCCTGTCTTGAAAAAAATAAAAGGGGGGACTATTGTTAGGAGGTCGGGGTGAGTAACAAAAAGATCAGTATCAGTGTAAAAATGATATGAAAGGGTAAACAAGGAAAGAAAGAAGTTTTAAACATGAAAGGGGAGAGAGATAAATACAGAAAAATGAAAGAGAAGGCAAAAAAAAAAAAATAACCAGTCACAATATCTGAAAAGCCAAAGGAATCATAGTATTAGCTTTCTACATTTAAAAGCCTATAATATCCTGTATACATATACATAAACAGTTTAAATATAATTTTCCTATCTGGGCTGGCAATGATCCCCAGAAGAGCCATCAGCTATTTACAAAACCTCAGCACCAAAAGCCCTCCTGCTTTTGAGTTTGGTTGTTTCTTATGGGTAGAAGGTAAGTCCCTGTTGCTGAAGACACCTTGCACTTTGGACATAGAACATAGATGACCTAAATTAGATCTGACCTGAAAACCTACTCCCTGAGGATTAGTTTTTATATTACCAGAAGCTACCATGCAAGCTTCCAAAAGGAGGAAAACAACCAACAGTTTTACACATCTGTAGTTGCCCATGAACTACAACAAGAATGGCACAATAACCTAAAAGGTGCATTAGTGACAGTGATATCTTGGTGGTAACCAACAGCTCTCTAATTGGACTTATGACCCACTTAGCCAGAGGGAAACCACACCTGGTACTGAAACTCTACCAAACTCCCTAGGACTAGTGAAGTCATAGATCTTGGAAGAGAGTCTGCAACCATTAATTTACTAAACCAACACAATCCCTAAATACACTCTACAAAAAAAAAAAAAATCATTCTTATGCTCATTGGTAAATTTGGCCTTCACCCCTCATCAAAGAATCTTCTCTTTGCAACAGATAGAACATTACTGAATACTACAACTGATCAAAATGCAGAGTTGTAAGCTTAACCTTAATTGCTACACTTATACATCAAAACTCCTACAACTACAGAAATCATTGCAAATGAAGGGGCAGTAAGGTTGTAAGAACCTGATGAAGAGGATATTTTCTGTGAATTGTGTGTTTTAGAAATATTACAGACGCTGTGCCCATGAAGTTTCACGATCATTACTACCTAGTCATGACCCAGATAAGGACAGCACCAATAGGCATGCTAACATGAAAGGGGAAAATTCAAGGAGCCCCAATATTAGACAAAGAGCTACAGACAACTAAGTTTTCTGAAAGCAGGAGAAACAGTCTTCCCAGGGAAGAGCACATGAATTGGTTATACAGCAACAAATGGTCATCCCTGCAAACATATAATTACAAGTAACACACAGAAATAGCAGCTTGTATTTATATATTTAGGAACACACACATATGTAATAATAATTAAAGAAACAGAGGTTGTGAATTTGAGATAGAATAAGGGTAGCTTATATGTTAGGTATTGGAGGAATAATGTCATTACAATTTCAAAAAACATTAAAATATATATATTTCAGTATCTGTCTCATTTACAATTCCACTGTGACCTAATCAGAACCATTAATGCCAGAATCTAAAAGCACGGTCAGTGGAAGCAGCATTTCTATGAATGCAACTGAACAGTGTTGGCTGTTAAATGCTCACAAATAAACAAAGAACTTTATGTTCTGAACTATAAGAAACTAAATTAAAGGAACAAGCTAAATTACACCATGATTTTCCTTGACCCAAAATGAAAGAGTGTTGATTTGGCTTGATCTGGGCTGGGATTTTTGTTTGTCTATTTTGTTTCATTTTTGAACTCCTGATGTCCTAGGATGTAGTTTGGTGATGAATAGTTTGAAATCAATTACACGGACTCTAACTATTCCTACTATTGCTTCTGAGTAATTGTACTGTAGCAGCAAATGAAGGATTAGAAGGTAACTAACTCTCTGGGGGCAGTAGAAGTACACATCAATCTGCCCCAGTTGCAGTGTAATACAGAAGATGGAAAGCTAGGGTATTCAGAGATCACAGCACAATGTGCTTTGAGAGGGAAGGGTCATTTTAAGAAAAATAACAAAAACCACTCTTTGCTTCTCATCTGTAGCTGTCAATGCCTCTCATACGCTCATCCTTACAGACATACTGCTAACAACAAAAGGCAGGATATTAAGAATTAGAGTGTACTGTTGATTGCAAGGTTGGTGCATACATTAATGCTATAGAGTGTGTCTGGGTACTGTCATAGAATAAGCTAGAAAAGCCCTTGCTTTTAATGGTGGAGATCAAAGTACTTCAACATCCCCCTGGTTGACTGCAGCAAAAAAAAAAAAAAAAAAAAAAAAAAAAAGAATTTCCTCCTAGTTACTCTTTCTCTAGCTCACAACAACTGTGGTGGATGCTTTTAATCTGTTATTAATAGGGATGTATTCTAAATGTAAGTGAGAAATCTTAGAAAGGAGTTTCCTGGGCATTTTTATAAATGGTAGTTAGATTCATTTGCTTTCTTTTTATTGCTGTGCCTCTTAAGGAAAAAGAAAAAACAGTGGTTGGTGGGGAAAAAATACAAGGCAATGCTTCCCTCTCTTCCATCCTTCTGCTGAGACTGGAGCATTTGGGAGATCAGAGCAGAAACTGTGAAGATGAAGAACAATATGACTTGTTGGTTGTCTTAAAATGAAAGCAAAGTTCTCAAGTGGAGGCCTGGCACTAGATTCTGGGGGGCATTCATACAGGCAAAAATGAGAAGGAGGAAATAGAGGAGGAAGAATAGGAAAGTAAAGAAAGACAGATTGACCAACCTACTTTTGGAGACAAGATGTTTCTTTCCTTGTGAGCAAACATGAATTCCACAGAGGTTACACAGGCACCTTCATTTTTCTCTTGCAGCTTTGTGTGCATATGGTCTTGGGTTCGGCTTTTACACACCATCTCCTTAGGATTTATTTGGGAGTTTTTCTAAATCCCAATACTATAAAGTTTGCTAGTAGTTCAAATATCCAGCTTTACCTTCAAGTTCTGTCATTTCCTAGTTGGAAGAACCTGAATTCCAGTGCTACAAATAGCAGACTTTAGGTTTATCTCTACCCTCTTTAGCTAATGCTACTTGGAAATTTGCTTAAACTTCTGATTCAATTTCCTTGTCAGTAAACTGGTGATAGTAGTGCCTAATTAAATTATAGCAATAATATAATTATATGATATGTGTCTGCTTCTAGAGCTTTCGGGACTGAGGCTGGCATAATACTCATTTTTATGGGCTTCTCGCTCTGTACAAGATTGGGACAAAGTCTGAATGTAGAAGAGCACATATGCTGAGTATGACTTGGTTACTACTCCAAGTGACACATGCACCAAGGCGAAGATTCAAATATGTGGATGATACTTATAAGTACCATTCTATGGTTGATCCTAGAGTGAATTCAGACTAGCCTACAGTTCAAATCTAGAATAATAAACACGGGCTTACATGAGATATCTCACCCTGCGGTTAAGTCTAAAGAACTCACCTACCTCTGCTCTCAATTTGTCTCACACTTTGGCAGCTTACTGTCAAAATAGACACTAATGTATGTGCCACTTGAACTCCTGCAATAGATCGTTGACATTCCAAATGGACAGTAATCACCATTCTGAAACTGAAAAAAAATTCTCCCAAAGTCATGATGACTTCTTTTTTTCAGATGCCCTGGCAAACCATTTAGGTTCAGTTTTAATTTATAATTTGTTACACTTCTGCTCAAGCTACACTAAATTTTTTCAGTACACACATGAAATCCCAGGAGGAAAGACTCTTCAGACAATACTGAACATTCCATAAAGCCATTCCAGGAAGTCAGATAATCCTCAGGGTCCAATGGGCAGGCTCAGATTTTCAGGGACACTTTAGAAGAGTGACCTCAGTTGTAGTTTATATAATCAATCTGAGCCAATGCGTCCACCTTCTTAGTTCCCCAGAGAGAAATAAGCTATATAAAAGAAATCAAAACCATCTAACCAAGAAAGGAAAGTCATTACATGGAAATGTGAAAGAGGGGATCGGGGAAGAGGGGAAAGGGGGAAAAGGAGAGAGGAAAAAGGAGATAAACAATAGTGACTGCTTTCTCATAAATGTGTCAGGAAAGGCAGTGTCTGAATAATATTTACAGTACTCATCCATTTCTTCTTATGCTGCTAACAGAAAATGCTCCATGAAGCCTATTTCAGGCTGGCATATGGCTCCCTTCTCTTTTGGCAGTATCTGATATATGAGGGCAGTCACATGGAGCAAAGGAGACACTTGGATAGAAACATTATCATCTGAAATAAAATCAGCCTTTTCTGCAATTGTGTTTGCAAGAGTTGAACTAGTGAGCAACTAGCTGAAGCTCAGGGTTTCTAGTTCAGTATTTGTTTATAATCTGCTCTAAGGAAAGGATAGCTGACCTGTGCACAAAGAGGAAGCTTAAGCTTTGAAAGAAATGCCTGCTAGTTGGACAAGGGAGGCACACCTTAACCCCAGCACTTGGGAGACAGACGTAGGCAGATATCTGAGTTCAAAGCCAGTAAGGGTTCTATAGTGAGACTGACAAAGAGAGATTGGGAGGGAACAAACAAGAGTCCTAGAGATGTTAGGTAAATTCCACAGTATAGTCAATACTACCAACATGGAATGGAAATAAACTCCTGAGGCAAATCTAACAGTATTTGCACTGTTAAATGCATTCATACAATTTATATTTCTGACAAGACTATTAGTCAATAGGGAGACATTCTATACTAACTTCTCTTCACAAAGATGTTTATTTCTCAGCTCTGCACAGTGTCATCCTGCCACAACATTCAGGTGTTGGTAATTTCTATATAGAAATTACTGCACATACTGTTCCCTTCACCCAGGATCACAACTGACACCTCTGTTCCACAACTAGCAATCTGGACCTATCTTGGGGGCATGCCTTATAATATTTCCATTTAATATAATTCTGTTCCCATCACTCCGAACCACAATTTAACACATTTCACTACTAACTGTCTTTCTGCTATTTTTCATGATTATTGATCTCTGATAAATATTTTACCCTCAAACTCTCTCAAAGCATCTGCCTCTGATAGTCCTATTGTGCAAGTGGAGTGACCATAGCTTTTCAATGCAGCATTGCTTGACATTTTTTTTTCTTTTCCACACATCTCAAGAGACAATGCTCTCAGATATTTTTTAAATCACTGAAGTGGTGTTCAGAAGTAGAAGTAGCATTGAGAACTTACATTAACATGTGAAGCTGGGAGTAGAAATGCTTTGTGAGTTCTGAAACCTCTCATTTCAGGAAAATTACTATTTAAAAGAGGGAAAGAAACTACTGTGTATCTTAGAAAAGACACAATAATATTATAGTAAACAAAAACAAGAGAATAGAAATAGAACAGAATAAAGTCCAGAAGGTTTAGGGAATAAATGGCAAAGAAGAAAGTGACTAACATTAAATTCACATATCAAAATATCAGGATCACTTACAAGTAGAGAAAAATTTCTTCATTGTTTAATGTTTGTGTAAGTGATGTATGTGTATATATGTGTGTATATGTGTATACATATACATGTTTATATGTGTCTATGGGTGTGTATGTGTGTATACATATGTGTGTATATGAGAGTGCATGTTTCTGTGTGAGAATATATGTGTGTGTTTGTGTATCTGTGAGTATGTATATGCATATGTATCTGTGAGTATGTTTGTGTGTGTATGTGTGTGAGTATCTGTGTGTATGTGTATCTATGTATGTACAGCATGTATGTGTGTATGTGTATGTATTTATGTGCATGTATATGTGTCTGTGTGTGCTTGCATGTGTGTATATTTGTGTATATGTGTATGTGTGTGTGCATATATATGTGTGTATGTGTGTATGTGTGTATATATGTGTATGTGGATATGTGTGTGTATGCATGTGTGCATGTGTGTATATGTGTATGTGTGTGTATATATATGTATGTGTATATGTGTGTGTGTGTGGCATGCAGGTGTGCATGTATGTGTACATGTATATGTGTGTGTATGTATGTGTGTATGTCTGTGTGTTCTTGTGTGTGTGTGTTTGCAGGGGTATATATACCACTGTATGACTGTACAAATAAAAGGAGAAATTCAGGAACTGGTCTTTGCCTTCAATCCTGTTTGAGATCATGACTCTTCTGTTGTTTGCTGCTGCATGTGCCAGAATGTGTGGCTCACAAGGTTCTGGGTATTTTTTTGTTTCTATTCCCATCTTTCTGGGGTTACAGGTATTTTCATTCATGTCTAGCTTTATTCAGGCTCTGGTGATTGTGATTCAGGCCCTTATGTTCCCACAGCAAGTGCTTTCCCCACTGAACTATTTCCCTAGCCAAAAAATTATTCTTCTGGGACAGCCCTGATAGTCTCATTTGAATACTAAGTTATATTTACAAGAATGACATTAATCATTACTTACATATAAAATGAGCCCAACATGGCAAAGAAAACTCTTACTCCACATTGAATTATAGTGTAATGTCCAACTAATTCAGAACAAGTCACTTTATGTGTCTCCTTGGTTACTGCTTCTTTGTTAGTTTCCCCTCACTTTCTGTAGCCTTCCTCAGCATGAAGTCCATATTCCCTACAAATGCATACACATCCCTTCTGTTCAGCTGAAGCAGCTGCTTGTGTTTCATCTGTCTGATACTGGCAGATGGGAGTGGTGTGACCAAACAAGTGTAGTCAGAGACTTGGATAAAATCCAGTTGACTGCTGGCATCCCTGTCCTCTGTCAAACTGAGCAAAGCCAATGTCACTAAGAGTACATATAAATGAGATGAAGACAGGTAGAGAACTTAAGCCTTCCTATTAAGAACTACTTAGGTAATGCATTAATTCAAAAGAACACATTTTTTGTCATGTTATTTTTGGAGGAGCATAGTTTAAACAATTAATGGTAAAGAAAAAAGGTTAAGGGAGTTTACAGAGTTAGATAAGAGAATAACATACTGAGAAAAACATTTAAAATTATTCTTGAATAAAAAGATATGTACAACACCACAATAGCAAAGTCTTTAATTGATGAAGACCTTAATTTTTAATACACTTTAGTCTGATTTTATTCTAACAATGTCCTATGAAATCTCTGTGAATAGCATTTCCTTTTCCATTTTAAAATAAATTTTAAGAGGATACAAAGCTCATTTTTATAAATTGCATCACTATTTAAAGTGAAAAACTGGAATCCGGATTCTTTTAGTTCCAAGTCCAAGATATATCCTCATTAGACCCTGATGAATGTCTTCTAGGACAGAAGAAGGCAAATACCATGTTGCCAGGACCCCCATTCTATTTGCAACCCAAAGAAAACTTGAAAGAAAATAAAGGATGCAGTCTTTAGAAACAAGCCATCTGTTAGAGAGCAGATCAAAGCAGCCAGGCATGCACAAATGCAGGAAATCCTGCCAGAACCTAGCTGGAGAGCCTCTGCAGCAAGCTCTTCAGTCGCTAATTCCTGAAAAATGGGAACAATATGGTTAGTGATGAGTTTGGAGGTGATAGGAGAAAGTAAATGATACAACAAATAGTACTCAGTTCTGTCAAGGTGAGATTTGTAAATCCTCTATTTTTCTGGGGCAGGTGGGAACCTTCATATTGACCACTTGCCAGATATGTGTTTGCCCAAGAAGCATATGCTGTTATGTCACAAGCTTAAGATATTAAAAAAAAAACTAACAAGGGTGCTAACTCTCATCTCAAAGATTTATTAAAGTTTTCTGTGTGCTTACCATTTTATTAATGTCTTGTGTCATGACTGATATAAAAGACCAACAGTCACATGTATTGTTTCTCATGCTTTTTCTTTAACTCTTCTTAGTCTGATCTATTTACTTTTCCTAAAAGTTTTTCTGTTTTTTATTTAAATGTTTATTTATTAATTTATTAATAAATAAAATCATTAATGTTTATAGGGTTTAATAAATAAAATCATTAATTAATGCTTATTTATTAATTAAATCTCCATCACAATGCCCTCCCTCCATCCCTCTGGGTCTCACCCTCCCACACTCTACCCCTTCTCCCACCTATCCTATTCCTCCACATATCAACCCCCCTTAGTTTTTCATTTTGTTTGTTTTTGTGAGACATGGCCTTGCTATATACCCTAGGCAAGTCTAAACTTGAAAGCTTCCTACCTCAACTTTTCAAGTGTTCTAGAGTTAAAGGTAGGAGACATCATCTCCAATCATTTTCAGTTTGATTATCAAAAAAAATCAAAAATTTGAAATTAGAAAGTAGGTACTACCAACCATTTTGAATGCTTTGCATTTTCTTAGATATGAGTTCTTTTTTGATGAATGCATGTGTTCTTTGGTGAGGTAATGTCCAATATAGATCCTGTGAATGCCAGAAACAATTCTGTCTTGGGATCTTGCTATCGTCATTCCCTCTGTATAGATCCTTTCCCAGACAAATTTATCTTGTTCTTTCTCACCTGTTCTGTCTTTACACCAATGAAAGATATTAATCTAATCCTAAAATTACAGCTAAAGCCAGGGAAATAGGCTCTCTCTTAAATCACTTAGGGCAGAAATCAAACTCCTCTACAAAGGCATCTGTGGGGAGATAGAGTATTCTAGGCATAAGCTGTATTAACATATAATAATCTTTGGTATCATTAAAGATATTAGTGGCAACACAGGGAGTTAATCCTGTTTTGTAGGCCCATCATTTCATTCCTGAGAAAAACAAGTATAGGATGTTTCCTGCTGACTAACTAAACAATGGGCTAGTACTTTCCACCTGTATTTCACCTCACCCCCTTGGGCTGCTGTAAACAATGGGCTGGTACTTTCCACTTGTATTTCTCCTCACCCCCTTGTGTTGTGGTTTAAATACCCTACTCGTCCCCAAATTGGGATCGCGAACTCCTCTACCCCTGCGTGGGATACGAGTTGTGTCCTCAGTGCACTGATCCCCAAAATAAACCTCTTGCAATTGCAAAAAAAAAAAAGATATTAATCAAGACTTTTCTGAGTATCTCTCCATTAGTGTGATCTCTCCTGTTATGTCCTTTTTTTAATAAATAAATTTATTTATTTGTTGCTTCAAGTTACATCTCCCTTTTTTCTACTTACTTTTTTTCTCATAAGAAGCTTTGTTGTCTAATCTAGGCACACTGGCCCTTATGTAAAATCTGAGCACTTGGGAAACTTATGCTTGAGAATTTAGAGTTCAAGGCAAGACATACAAGATGATATGTCAACAAACAAACAAATTATTTAAAAAGTTGCCTTTAAATTGTTGTTATTTTTATTTATGGAGTCCATTCTCTCCTTTGATGTGTATTCTGGGGATCAAACTCAGGTGGTCATTTTTTTTTAGTTCAGTGCCTTTTGAGAACCTCTGTAACTTAATTCTTAACTTGAAACAGAAGACTGAGTGATTGAGAAGTGGACTCTGGAGCCCATCTGCTTGGTTCAAGTTTTGGCTCCATCTTTTGCTAGATCCTAAAATCCCAGGAAAATTACTAAACATTATCTACAAAATAGGAATTGGAACAATAGTATGTTTCTCACTGGGAGATTGTAGCAAGTTGATCAATGCTTGGCACACAATAAGCACTATTAAATTATTAGCTACTAAGTACTAATTTCCTGCCATTATTTTGTGAGGATTGCAGTGGATTGTCTCTTTTGTTCATTAATGTATCCCAATGAACAGATTTGTTCTTGGCACATAGCAAATGCTCAATAAATATTTATTGAACTTATGAATGAATGAAGAACAAGTGCATGGGAGATAATACATGGGAGATAGACTGTCCTTTTGTACGCAGGTCTCTGGTCTTAGTTAAATCACATTTGGGTACACACAAAGGCACTGGCTTGGCTAGTTTCTCATCTCATATCATTAGTGTAAAAGTATCTTTATTGTACATGTTAAGGAGGGACATTTTTATTTCTTCATACATTTGTCTTAATATACAGGTTTTTAATGGGGAAAATATATATTACAAATAAGTTTCAGAATCTATAATTCCACAATTTCTTTAGTGCTGTTAAATCTGTTTTTATATCTGCAAACCTAGAATTACCCAACATGTAGCACTGGTGGGCCAGAGAGAGACCAGGAAAGATTTAAGAATCAAGAACAGAGCAGAGAAATCCAGAATGAAGGACCAAAATTCCCACAAAGCACCTAAGACAGACATTAAGCAAGAGAAGAAAGCCACAGCCAACAACACAACCTGGGTTATATTAATAGTTAATTTCCACTGCCAGTGTGCCTCTTCTTCCCAAGGCTCTTCCCTTGAGATATTACAAAAGAAAACACCAACAGAAATACAAATCAAAACAAAACAAAACCAAAAAAAGATTGGAAGTGTAGCTTTTGAGCTTCACAGTAAACTTTTGGATATTGTGGCTAAAACAGTAACATGATCAAAATAGTCAAATACATCAAAAGCGTTCTTTTTGGATTACTAATTTTGCATTCCCAGGAGATACAGGACATGAACTTCACAAACCATATAATAGTTGGGAAAGAATACAAAATTGGAAAGGGTGAGCTTTTCCATCCAACCTTATCATTGACTTGGGTAGGTCATTTCTGCAGACTGAAAGAGAGACTTAACCCAGAGGAAAACAAGATTTTAAAAACACAGAATGTTCAGGAAAAGGGTCCTGTGTCCATCCCACTCCCTTCAGTTGAGAAGAGAAACTAGAACATCAGAATCCCAGGACTATCTGGAATTGCTGATGGTGGGGATCATTGATACCTTGCACCGTAGCTGAGCTTTGAAAGGCAATCAGCCTTGGCTGCCCCTTTGTGTTAATTGCAGGAGTTGAGACTTATATAAAGACTCACTTGGTATAATACAGTTTCAGGAAACTTGTGCATCTTGGGTATGATATGATGATGTTTATCATTTTTGACCATAAATTTCAAGGAGTACAGTTGTAGCTGGACAGCAGAGGCTGTCAGAATTTTCAGTATGAAGAGAAAAGTATAACAACCATGTTTTAATGAGGTTGGGAAGACTACTCCAAACCGGGCACACCGGTTCCTAAAGATATTGAAAACTATATCAGCCCAATACTATGTGACTTCAAACAAACAAACAATCACAACAAGAACAACAACCAACCCTCCCCCCCCCCCAAAAAAAAAAAAAACAGGCTGGCTCCAAACTTTTAGTCCTCCTGCTTAAGCCACGTAATTCCTAAGATCTAGGAGTGTCCTTCCAGAAGTAGTTGTGTGGTGTGTGTGTGTGTGTGTGTGTGTGTGTGTGTGTGTGTGTGTGTGTGTGTGTGT